>KK121264.1:284323-322179 GCA_000611955.2 Stegodyphus mimosarum | reverse complement strand
AAAAAAAAAAAAAGCAGCCTTTATGTTTCATAAATCTTTCCAAAGATTTTTTTTTTCTTTTGGGAGAATAAAAAAAATTCTCCAAATTTTTGTTTATCCTCCTTAAGGAGAAAGGAGTGTTTAATCTCCCTCAAAACTCATTTCAGAAACCAAAATCTGCTCCAAACTATGTTTTTTTTTGGAGGAAAAGGCTAATTTAAAAGTTTTTACTAAAATCAAAACCAAACCGTTTGGCAACTTAACCCGTCACTTGACATTTGTCTGACACTTGCCATTTTCATAATCTATTTTTGACTTTATTTGGTGACTTTATTTTATAAAAGTGAAGCAACAACCTGTATCAAACGTAGATTTTTAGCATAGAAACTCTGTCAATTTCACGGGCGAACGAAGTTCCACTTCATCAGGAGCAAAGAAATCTGCAACTGAAAAACCAAGTTACGAACATATTTATACCCTAAGGAAGTCGAGAGTAATGCCATCTGTTAGTAGAAATAATAATGAAAATTGAAAAATTAGGATAATAGAGATTTAAAAGTCTTAGGTAGGACTGGATTAAAATCATTAACTAAACATGATAAATTTTTGTGAATGTGAAAAGCTTCAAGAAAATCTAATTCTCCAGTGGAAGAATTTGGATAATTTTTCAGACCCAAAGTTGACATTGCGATTAAATTTCTAGCTAACACATATTTTATCTATTATTAATTCGAGTGGTAATCTGCAATGAATCTGATTTCAACACTACCATTTACCGTAAACCCCTTTTCTGTTTGTTTACCTCCCCATGCTAAGTCATGTTATTTGAGCAAAAAATGCCTTCTTTTTAGTATTATGTTTTTTGTGCTTTCAGAATGTGTTTCTGTGAATCTCTACTTGATGATGAACTCAAGTATTTGAGAGCAGTTGCTATTGACAGAGGATTTTCTCTCATGGTCATTGATAATGCTCTTAAAACGTTTTCCTCTTTCCATCCAAGAAAATCAATTGTCACATCGGCGTGTGTCTCTTCCATTGTAAAACATTCTGCTGTTAGAAATAAAACCTGGTTGTGCTTCTCTTTCATTGTTCTGTATGTTACAAAATTGCAAGAATTCTCCAGAAGTTCAATTTTCAAGTCATTTTCTCGTCTATCAATAAAATCATTTTTTCAGTTATTAAAAATACTATTTCTGACTTCAATTCTTGAGGAATTTATAGCATATCTTGTCAGCGTAGTTCGAGATATATTGTCCAACCCAAAAGTGCATTAAGGTTTCATATTAAGGAACATGAATCTTATGTCCAAAAAAGTGAAATTTACAAGTTTTTGATTACTCATCATAGTTGGAAATTTAATCACAATTTTGACTTTGGGCCTGCAAAAATTATCCAGAAAGTTTATTCCACTGGAAAATTAGATTTTCTTGAAGCTTTCCACATTCACAAAAATTTACTGTGTTTAGTTAATGATTTTAATCCATTCCTACCTAATGCTTTTAAATCCCTGTTATTCTAATTGTTCAATTTTTGTTATTATACCTACTAAGAGATGACGCTACTTTCTCATCTGTCTTGACTTCCTTACGGTGTAAATATGTTTGTAACTTAGTTTCTAAGTTACAGATTTCTTTGCTCCTGATGAAGAGGGACTTTGTTCACCCTCAAAATCGATAGAATTTTTATGGTAAAAATCTACGCCTAACACATGTTGTTGCTTCACTTTTATGATTTATTTGAGATGTGTTTCTCTTCTGTCTTATTTTAGTTTCTAAAGTTTATTCTATATCATATTAACCAAATTGTTCATCACAGTAAGCTATGTATTTTTTATGTTTTTGTGTACAAATAGGCAGAACTTCGGCAAATCAATAACATTAATTGTGATTACATTAAGCTGAATCTACTTATTGTACATAAGACCTGAAACATTATTGACTGTATTCAGTGATTTTGATAAAAGTGGACAACTTCCATTTTGTTGTTTGCTAGATCACAGAGATCCATTAAGTATGTAAGAAATATAAAGCATATAAAGCTAACACATAAAGACTGAACTAATGTTTAAAAAGCTTCAGATCTTATTGGAGTAGCTGGAACAAAGAGTTGCATTTATTGGCAATTTTTTGTCACACTTCAGCTTTGCTGAAATCCATGGTAATGATTAATATGTAAATATGGCAAATTATAATCAAAAGGATTTGCTGCTTTTTTATAAAGGAGATATACGAGATGTTTTTTTTGCCCCAAGCTGTATTTGTGACGTCAACAAATATGAACTCTTAGATTAAAATCATGGTTTGATAATTAAATTTGTTGTAATTATTATGATCTCATTCATTCAGAAAGTACTTGAATATATTCCACTCTAAAAGTGAGAAGTTAGTTCAGTATTGCCTTTTGCAGAAATTATTACTAACTAGTGAAAACTTATAATTTTTATTTATTCATGAAACTAAAAGATGACTGAGATATTAGAAGAAATGCTTTGTGTTTCCCAGATAAATTACATGAAAGAGGAAAAATATAGATATAGTGTATGTTTAGTGAGTTAAAAATCAGTATTAAATACAATTATTGTAAAACAAAACAAATCCAAAGCATTACTGATTTTTCAATTATTTAGCATTAAAAACTGAAAATAGGCAAGGTTATGTAAAACATTGTGTGTCAAACAGAAGTTCTAAACATTTTATCTCATTTTATAATGTTAATCTTTCTGTTCCAAAATATAATTATTATTTTAAAGGCATTTTTATATGGAATAAAATCTTTTTGCAGAGGTACAGAATTAGATTTAATTTAAAACTTATGGCAGAAAAAAATGACTCTTGAGAAATGTAAATTGCAAATAAGTGTTGTAGAATTTATATATACTTACCCCTTATCTTATCACTCGACAGGCATCTATCACTGGAAGAGAGCTTGCCAATATAAAATTCAAAATTAGTTGAAAAAAAAATCTTTAGTGTGGTATAGATATTTTCAGAGAATTTTTTTTTTTAAAGAGAAAAAATTTTTAAAAGTTTTTTCTTCAAGACAATACACCTATGTTTGTTCACCCTCAGAATAGATAGAGGTATTGAAAATCTATATTCAAACTAAAGTTTTTTGTAGTTTTAAATGATTGAGATAGAATAACATGCCAAATAAGTATTAATCTTGAAGTCAAACAAAAAATCAGTGTTATATATGCAAATTTTCACAGGACTAGTTTCGATGGTTTTACCAAACCATCGTCCTCAGCTGCTAAACTGCAAATGAATGAGATAACATATAGTGATTAGATAAGATAAGAGGCAGGACAGGAGTTAAGCTACTGGCACTATCTATTGATGAAACAAAAACTAAACATAATTTCCTTAAAGGCTGAAGGCAAATATGTATTGGAATTAGGGTCATTAACTAGAACAGAAAGATAGAGATGAGAACAAATGAGAATTTTTTAACTGCTTGATTAATAATTTTGGGTGAAAAGTTCATGTGTTGGCCGAGCTTTCCACCCAACATTTTTAATCAAGCAGTTAAAAATTTCACATCTCAACACACCAAAAGGTACACTCTTGTTTTAGGAGATTATAAGAATTCTGTTGTCATTCCTTTCTTTCCATCAGTTAGCTATAAAATTGGAAGTATTTTACAGAAATTTAACTTTTGGGTCGTTTATTCTCCTATCAATAAAATTTCGAGTTCAATACTCAAGAACCTCGTTCTGGATATGAATTCCTGCAGTATTTACAGGATTCCTTGCCAGTGTGGTTTAATTTGCATTGGTCGAACTAAGACAGCCTTAAAATTTCACTGAAGCCAAAGTTATTCAAAAAACACCTTCCATTGGTGAATTAGATTTTCTGAAGGTGTTTCACATTCAAAAAAATCTTTCTGTTCTAGTTAACAACCCTAATTCCAATCCATCTTTGCCTTCAGCCTTTAAAGAAATTATGTTTTAGTTTTTGTTTCTTCAACAGATGGCACCAGTAGCTTAACTACTGTCCTGCTTTTCTTATTTTATGTAATTACTATATCTTATCGCTTTCTTTTGCGCTTTGGCAGCTGAGGATGATGGTTCGGTAAAACCATCAAAACTATTCCAGTGAAAATTTGCAAATATAATGCTGATTTTTGTTTGACTTTTAAATTAACACTTTTAAATGATTGAATAAAATCTAAATTATGCTGTATGGCAACTTAATTCCTTACTTGGCAATATTTCTCATTCATTTGGCAAATTTTATAATCAATTTTGAACTTATTTGCAACGTTAGTTTAAAAAATTTATCCTGCAATATTTTAATTATTAACTTATCTGTTGATCTCAATAAACAATGTATTTCTATGTTTTTATGTACAAATTGGGTGGGACTTTTGCCATTCATAGCAATTTCTGAATGATAACATTAACCATAACCATATTAAGCGGCATCTACTGCAGTGATTTTATTGATATAAATTATTTAGGCAAATAGTCATTAGAATGTAAAGGTAATCTTTGGTTGATTTTTGCTTTGAATTATTATTAAAAATTTTACTAGTGTCTTATTCAGGATAGTAAACTTTTGGCAGGTACGTCAGAAATTTTAGTGGGGATCTTTACAGCTTATATAAGCTGTTATGGAGACAATTACATTGGCAGTCTGGCTGATATGCTATATGCTTTTATTTATTTTTCATGAATACTATTTAGTTATTCTTTGTAATATAGTTTCAATGCAATCAACAGCAAGAAAACTGTATAGCATCTGTTCCATTCCAGTTAATCCAAGCTAGCCAGGAATAAAATAACAAATTAAAGCATGTAAAAAAATTGAAAATACCATCACTGCTTGAAAAATGCACATAAAAACTTAAGATAGTTGGTTACAACTGGGAGGCAGCCATTTACTGGTAACTTCTTACCATTTATTTTGCCTTCTAAAGTTCTCAGCCCAGGATAAGACATAAGTAAAATTTTTATCTTCTATAAACTAAGCTGAATGCATTAGTGTATTTTGCACTCTTTAAGGAATGCTGAACGGTCACAACGATCACAATTGGATTTGTGTGTTGTGGTCTTCCGTACTTCTGATCCATCTAGAGGGCAAGTTGGAGCTCTGATCAAGCACAGCAAACGCCAAGTTAGAGGTTTTGTTGGTTGTCATGCAATGCTGGAACCCGGAATGTACATAGTTGTTTGCCTTGCCTTCAACCATTGGCATACTAGTAAGAATTTGCTGAGGTAGTTTTTATGCATGTATTTTCCTAAATATATTCAACTGTACAATGAGAGTTTCTTCTCCACACTATTTTAAATTTTTATCATTGTTAGAAAATGTTTTTATTGGAGCTGATGAAAAGTTATAATGAAAAGCTAAATCCTGGTTGATAAATGTTATATGTTATTTAATGTTATATATATTATTAATTCTTTTATCCGATACTAAAAATATAATAGACTTTTGTTTTTTTCCAGTACAAATTTATAATATTGATTTTCTATATTATGAAATTTTGATGTCTTAAGTAGTGTTCAATTTCAACCAATTCAATTTACTAATATATTATTCTACCTAAATGAGTAAATTTTCAAGCATGTTGAATATATTTTGAATGTATGAAATGATATTTTTTATTCTTATATGTTTTTAGGTTTAAATTCTTTTGAACAATTTCCAAGATTTTTATTAGCTATTCACAGCTCCAAACGTCTTCTTGTGGAAAAAGTTCTTCCAATGCCTCATATTCTAGCAGATGCTATTATTCTTTTAACTGTTGCTAAAGGGCAACGTCATGAGGTAATTACCATGTATATTTTTTAAAGGAGCATTATAACCTGTAAGAAGTATTTTATGATTAAAATGTCAATGACATTTTCTGTTGATGCTTTACTTACATTCTAATAACTTATTGCTCAGAAAGTGTGTTTTAATAACTCATTATGTCGTAATTATGTTTTTTAAAAATACATTTACACTGATACATCTTTGTTTATTCTGACATCTGTTGATAATGACATAGTTGTTTTATGTTGAAGCTGTACAATATCTGCATGCTAACAGAAACTCTAAATTTGTTTTAAAGAATGCCTTTCATATTCTTGATATGTATTTTATTAATTCCATTAACATTAACATATATTATCAGTTGATATTTTATTTGGGATTATTAACAGCCTTATCTAAAATATACTGGAAAATTAACACAAAAATTTACCAGTTCAAAATTAACCATAAAATAACCTGTTTGTTATCTCTTAAATGGTTCTATATCAAAATTATTCTCATTTCTGAATAATGAAACAAAACGACAGCAACAGAATGTGCTTATATTCATTACTTACAATGTATTTGAGATTGTTTGCAACAATAGCTATACCATTTCTTCATAAAATTAACATATAACAGCATTTTAAAGTTTTCTGTTGATATTGCAATATAAAACATCAAATGAATCTGTATCACGATAAATAATACATGCACCAGAAATATCATTTATTGCCTGCTATGATATCCGCTTGGAGATTTTCCATGCATACCCAGCTAGTAAGATTTCATTTGTTTACAACTGATACATTTAAGTATGAAATGTTTACTTGAATTTAATTTCATTTTCATGATTTTAGAACACAAAAGTCCAAAACTGGAATCAGTGGGATTTTGATGATTCTAGATCACCCAATAAGTGCAGATGTACCAGTTGGAAAATTTATGGTGGCAAAAGTTTTAAAACTCAGAGGAACATCAAGAAGTAAAAATCAGAGGTGGAAAAATTTCTCAGAATTTAGATTAGGCACCAAACTGGCAGTAAAATTTAGAGCTTGCAAAGATTGCAGCGAGTGGCAAGATTCATAGCATCAGCCTTGTGCCCCCTACAGCCACTTAGGCATTGAAAGTGTTATCCTGGTCAACATGAAACACAACATAAATCAATACGTTGCTATTGGCTTGGTGATGCTCCCTAGCCAGTAGGAGTTTTAAAGTAGCACATGTAAGAATCTCAGTTGGGAGAAAAACTGCATTTAGATCATACTTCTGTTTTCTCTTTTGAGAATTATAATCTCCATTCTACGATTTTATATAGGGAAGGGGGAAATTATATAATTTTTTTCATTGTTTTATTTTATCTGTGTATTGGTTGATTGATCAAATATCATTCTGGATATTGGATGTCCAAATTTCATACTGTGTATTGCATTATTTTTCCTTGGTAAGTGCAACTGGATATTTATTTCATACATTTGTAATTTCTTACATCTCATAAAACGAAGTAAAGAAAATGCACCTTGTGTTAAAAGAGCATTGGGAATCAATGTGGTAAATGTATTGTTGGACTCAAGTAGAATATACTTTGTACAGTGGCATTCAAAATATATAGTAACTGCCATGTTAGCCAAATTGGAATCTTTAAAAAAACATTTTTATTAAATATGATTGTTAAAAATAATTAACCTTTTATTTATTTATTATTTTTTTAAAAAATATCTCAGACATAAAAGGAACCTATTTTTACAACAAAATTTGATTTGAATTATTTTACAGATAATAGGGCAACTACTATAGTTCTAAATGTTCCTAATTATCAGTTAGTTAGGTATGTCATAAATTCAGTGTATTTGAAATTTTAAGAAATAAATATATTATTGAAAATTAAAATAAAGATTTAAATTATTAAGAAGTGTTTTTATTACTTTGAAATCATTCAATATTTAAAGAAATTACAAATTAATTAAATTTAAAAAATAAGACCTTATCCTGTGCTGAATGCCAGTGTTCTGAGAACTGGATATTTTCAAAACCACATGGAAGATAAATATCTTCTATGATGGGAGTGGGGGGGATGGAAAAAGAAAAAAATTGGTGTCAGATTACTGCATTACAATTCAGCTCAGCAATGGTGCTTTTCTTCAGGGAGCATTTTTAAATAGTATCTCATTTACATAGTCTTGTATTATTTTGAAATATTTTTATTTATGAATTAAGAAAAATTACCTTAAAATGGGAATTGTTTGCCAAAATAAAGTAAACTTTCCTTATAAAGGGTCTTTCAATAAAAAGGTTGTGATCTTAAAATGAAATAAATCGTTTTCAGATACAAACAAACTTATTATATTATTTTAAAATACAATTTATGGCAGTACATTTTGAATAAAACATCATTTAAGTGTCCATCTCGACTTAATGCACATGAGTGAATTCAATGAACACAGTTTTCAGTGACTGTGTGTGATAGTTACATATCATGAAGTTATCCTTTCTTTTTGCAATACATTGATACAGCATTAGCAGTGTGACATGTGGAACCGTCTTGCTAGAAAAATGCCCTCCAAATATGGCCATATTTTTTTTTCACCATCATTCTCTATCACTCACCAGTCACATAGTCTCCAACCTGCAGCAAAACTTATCAGTAGTCAAAGCACGAACGACGTTTTTACAACTTTTAAATTCCATGCATAATGCATGTTTTAATTAACCATTCTTAATTTTTTAACTAATTATTAATTGTAATTAGTTTTATTACATTTAAAATCCATATACATATAAAACTGAGTAATTAAAAATGTGTCTTGTAAATTATATGCACACTTAATTAGAAATTTTCATTTAACTCCTCAAGCATATACAGTAGAAGTCCAGAAATCCACAATGCTTGGGACCAGAGGTTGTGCAGATTTTAGGATTTTGCGGATTTCAGGACAGAAAAGCCAAATCATAATATTCAGACTAAAAGTGCAAAATAAATAAGGCATATTAGATACATTTACTTAAATTATTATGTACGATAATATACATTATTACATTATTTTATTTTATGCATTAAATTATTATATGTATATATATATTATTCATTTATATTAGTGACTACGGGAATATTTTAAAGCATTAAGGACATATACACAAGAGACATGTAAAAATAAAGGATACTAATAAAGCATAAAATATTTCATTTTTTTTTATATGTTTCAAACATTTTTCTGATAGAGGTTTGTTTTAAAACTTAAGGTACTCCAGAGCAAGATTTTTTTTTTTAATTCTACAGGGTCAGAATCTCTTGCTCTGTGACACAGCTCTGTTTTTCTAAATATTTTAGGTATTTTTCACCATGTTCCAAACCCTCATTAAAAGATATTTTCTCACTCCTTTCATATTCATTATTTGTGTCGGTGTTGGAATCGTTTTCTTGCTGTGGCAAGTTTCTGAGCCAAAGATTTCATCATCCGTTATCTGATATGCCAGTGTTGGCTCATCTGAACACATCATCCATACTAAAAACCTCTTCTGGGATAAGATTTTTTTCTGCCACTAACACAGAATCATTATTATTCGGTAATTATGACGTCTTTATTGGATAAATATTTTTTCTTTGGTATTTCCTTCTCCATTCTGCTGTTTCTGGAACCTATAAATTCATTGTTTATATTTTGAGATGCAATGCGGATTTCAGGTTGGCGGATTTTCGGTACTTAACTGTATATCATTAAATCTACTAATATATGATTGAAGCAAATTATTTAGATCACGACTAATCATAGAAAAAAATCAGAGTCCATAAATCATATATCTTTATTCTGGATTTAATTTTCACAGGGAAATAAAATTAAAAAAAATTTAGATAACTAAGAATAATACATATAACTATTGAAAAAATACTTATAAGTTACGAATGCAAAGATTTATATGTAGCATGCTTAGCAAGCTTAAGTTCTGATTCTGAGAGTGTTTTTTTATAACACAGTTCTTCATTTGCTTGCATATTTATTTTTTCAATCAAAACTGCTTCAAGAGTTTTAGGACCTAAATTTGGTCGAAATTCAGTCTGATTTTTTTTTAACAATAGAAAAAATTCTTTCGCAAGCTGCATTTGAATGAGGTATTATTAAGACAGCAAGCATTACAATGAGCAATACTTTGTATTTAATACACCCATTCATAGTTTTTAATTTAGCAATTTCTCCCCATGCTATATCAATATGCATATCTACAATTTCTTTCAAGTCGTGTACTTGATACATAGAAAACTCAGTTTGAACTTGATTAAGCTATTTTTAATCAATAATGGATGGGAAAGTATTCATCAAGAAAAGAATAGATGAAAATGAAACTTCAGTTCTCAATTTGATGTCAGCAACTTCAGCATGTTTTAGAAATGGATCATGGAGTGGAAATTTATCTATTGTATATGAACATGCAGTTACAAAAAAAAATGCTTGCACAGAATTGAAAAATGATTTCACTTCACACTTTTATTCAACTTGGCATTTTTTAAATATAATCTTGTTTCTGACCAATCACTAAATTTCCATTTTCTTTTTGTGTACTATACTTCTGAAATGGAATAGATGTTAGAGTAACATCTTCATTTTCTTTAGAAATTACTGATGGTTTTTCAAATCTAACAAATAAATTCATTAAAAGTTCAGCAAGTTCTCTTCTCATTTAGCTTGTTGGAGCTTGTTTTCTTCTCAATTTAGCTTGTTAGCAATTAAGGAGCCTGTTGTTGCAAATTAATATTTACTGTTATAAACAAAGTATTTTTGAAAAATAACAAGTACAACTTGGTGGTAGGTGATTGTAACATTTTTTTAATGTTTTGCAATCTCTTTTCTTCATTCTCACTGTTATCTGATTGATCACCAAAAAAAAAAAAATTAATCAGAGCATCCCACTGTTCTAAAATCCTTGTTATAGATTCTAAAAGAGACAACCATCTTGTAGTGCAGTATTTCAAAATTTTATGAGACTTTGCATTCTGACCCAAAATTTTTTGAGCAACTTTGAAGCTGTGCTTCCATTTCAAACTTTTCTCCAAATAAAAATATATATCTATTAACAACATTTCGATTTCCAAGCCAGTTAATTTTTGAGTAGCTTTTTTTGCAACTATATGCAAGAGGTGGCATGGACAACGTAAGATGATTATATTTGGTTGATGCATTTTTATAAACGATGTTACACCTTTAAATTTTCCCATCATATTACTAGCATTATCTGAATAAAATGATAAGCAATTTTTCCATTCTAAACCTTTGCTTTTAAAGTTTTCATTTATACAATTAAAATACCTTCTGTGGTATTATTTGTGCGTTCTAAAATTGTAATCAATGAAGCAATTATCACTTCCTTTTCTTTATTATAATATTTTATAATCAAAAAGGGTACAGTTTGTTATTATTGTTATCATTACTTCCATCAGTGGTTAGAAAAAAAGATTTATTGCACACTGATTTTATATCAGCAACAGTATTTTCTGCAAATGTTTTCATATAGCTGCAGTTTTGGTATGGCTGCAGCTAATCCGGAAACATTGCTTTGAAAAGCTGTTTGGAATGATCTGAAACTGAAATCGGTAGATTATGTTCAATTAAAAATTGAACAAAATAGCATTCAGCTTTTATAGCATCTGTTTCAGCATCTTTTATTAAGAAATTCATTATTTCTTTAGATTTTACAGTGCCAAGTCCTTTATGCTTTTGAGAAAAAACATGCCATTTACAGTCATCCTTTCCGCCATGCACAACTGAGAAGTCTTTGTTGCATACACTGCAGTGTGTGTGATTCACAGAAATTTTGGATGCTTTGCATAGAAATTCTGAAGAATATGAATCTTTAAATTTCTGCTTTGATAATTTTAGTTTCTTTGTTCGAGGCAGCATAATTAACAAAAAACTTCAAACTGAATCACAACTCACAAGACACATGTTACGATCTTGGTGTAATCTAAACAATGGAGCCAAGGCAGGGTAAACAAGCCCTATACAGGAGCAACAAACCTGGGAGTATGGAGAGCTATTGACAAGTGATTAACAGTTTGAGTTACTGATCTACGATTGACTTTCTTCAAAACCAGCAACGCACTCAACACGTGACATATGATGGCACGAGTATTCAACCAATCAATCGGATGAATTAGTTCGTTCCGTTTTGCATGCTGGTCCTCCTACCCTGTTTCTGTAAAATCCGTAGTTTTTTCCATACTTTTCATAGCTCGTAGTTTTTCAGAAATTTCTGTAGAAATTACAGAGAATCCGTAGTAGTTGGAGTCTATGCAGTCAGTGTAACTAACTGCACCTCACCTCCTCCCTGTTTTGGAAAAAAAAAATTGGCTTGATGATGTCAATAATCACACCACACAGTGACCTTTTCTGAATACAAGGGCTTTCTTATGTATCTCTTTTGGATTATTTTCAGACCAAAATTTTGTTTAACAAGTAGAAACCATTCAAGCACCATTTGTTAACCATTAAAGCATATGAACTTGTATGAGAATCCTTTGCACAAAATTAATGTTCTTGAAGTGGGTATTAGCCATGATGAGTTTTCAGAGCATACAAATAAAAATTACTAAAAGTAATAACATTTTAAACATGGTTGTCATTTTACTTTAAAATCATATCATATATTCTTATTGGGATACCCTTTAATATTAAAATAATAAATATTTGTGTCATGTTTGTGTGCTTACAGTATAATTTCATGAAAAATTCTATTGGTGCTCTAACTGGATCATTTGAAATTTCAGGGCAGAGAAGGTATGACAGCATATTACCTTACGAAAGGCTGGGCTGGCCTAGTTGTAGTTTTAGAAAACAGACTTCCTGACCGTTGCATTCAAGTGATATGTGATTGCTCCGAGAGTATGAATGTAGTGTCCACTCGTGCCACTTTACGCACTGTTGACAGTATTCCACCACTTCACAGGTAAATAAATTGCAGATAACATGAAAAATATTTTTATGAGTGAAAAAAAAATATTCTTGTAAAATTTATAAATAAGGTATTAACACAAAATATTGTGTTTTCTGTTTCACCTGTTAGAAAGTTTTAATGTACTGATATTATATTAAACCATGTAACCAAAACTTTAAGATCTTTATATGGCATTTTTTCTACCAAATTAAATAAATAAATAAATAAACCTCATAGAATTGCATAGGTAAATAACTGTTGTAGGTAAAGAGGGTAATAAGAAATTAAAATATATCTAATACAATATTCCTGGTTCTTATATTTAGGAAAATTTTACATTCCTTATAAAAAATAAAATGCAAAAAAATTTCACTCTTGTACATTAAAAATTGACCGAGATATGTAGCATTGAAAGTCAACCACAAAGACCATACTGAAGAACAAAATGTTTTTCTTTGTACATAATTAAAGATAAAATTATCAATTTAGGAAAAGATTTCTGATGTTAAGATGAAGTGACGAGCATTTCTATGCAGATTACTGCAAATCTGAAAAGAAATGCTCTTTCTGAAGTATTAATCTATCTATCTCTCTCTATATTATATATACAGAGGGTGTTCATACATTTTTGTAATGATTTTGCAAAGATTTATATATAAACAAACATAAGAATTTTATTTTCTAATATATGCAATCTGATATCCCTTTTGTTGAACATACTTGTTACACCTTGATTTCCAAGATAAAAGCCCTTTTTTTTAAACATCAAGGTTGATTTTATTCTCCTCCTCCTTCAAAGTCGTCCAGAGTCCATTTAATGTTTTGGGATGCTGCTCTTAAAAAGCTTGTTTTGAAAAGTCCATATGCACAGTAATCTATAGGAGACACAACAGAGGACTTGGGCGAGATGCATTTAAAGGGGATAGTTTCAAATCCAATTCCATTTCTCATTCTTTCAAAAAATAGAGCAGTAGATTTAGAGGTATGGCTTGGAGCCTTATCATGATGAAACTTAATAGTGTGAGAATTATTTGGATAAAGAGATGGAATTTCTTCTTTAAAGGATAGGTGTTAAAACATATTTCTGATAGTAATCTGAATTAATTTTTACATTTTTTTCTACTTTCCTTAAAATGGAATCCAAGTAATGTAAGAGAATCTAAGTAATCTTAAACCTTTAGAAAAACTTTCCTTGTGTTCTCTAAACGAACATATTAAGATGTTTTCTCCTCCTTTTCAGTAGTAAATCACTCTTTTTCTATTGCAATCAGATAAGCATATCCAAGCCTCATCAATTGTAACTATATATTTCCATTTTTCACCAGCTAAATAATTTTCATCCATCAACTGCACAGCTGAGAACATGCTGAGAAACATGTTTTTTTTTTCTTTCCTTTTTTATTAGCTTTAAATCAGATTTTATAATTTTGTTCACAATTCCTACAGAGATATTTAAAGATAGCTCTTTGGGGTAGAGCTGGATTTTACTTTAAGACATGAGATGAGCCTTTAGATTTAATAAGAGCTGTACGTACTTTTGTTGGGTTTTCATTTTTTGCCTTTTTTCCAGTCAGATGTAAATTTGATGTTCCTTTTCTTTCATATTAATTATGTCATTTATTTTACATGTAGAAATATTAAAACCATGCTTTTCACATCTTTTTTTATCTCTTCGGACAGCACAAAAATATAGGTTTCGATCTATTGTTTATTTTTCAGTGACATTTTAAAGAGAAGAATATTTTTAATGCAGATGGTAATTAAACCTTATTCCAATTAGATGCTAGTCATGTTTGTATTTTAAAATTAATATTTAAATTCATGGAGAAAATCAAAATCATTACAAAAGTGTATAAATACCCTCTGTATTTCTTTTAAAAATGAAAACTTATCCCTAGAATTTTACAAAACTCATCTTCTAAAAAACTCTGGCAAGTGGCAGGCTTCTACTGAAATGGCTAGCTTGTGATATTACTGGCAATCATTAAAAATGAAAATATTTATAGCTTAATGAATTTTTATATACTTATCAGATTATGATTCTTGAGTAATAGAACTTCATAAGAATATTAACAATATATTTTTAGACTATAAAAACTTTTGTGTGAAACTTTTGGCTTACGAAATGCAACAAAATTGTAAATTAAAGACATTAATAAGCCACAGAAATGATTTAATGGTGTTTGAGGAGAAAAATCAACCATGAATTATTCTAATTTATTTACTAACTCCTCAGTGCAAACTGAAAGTGGTGTCAGCAGTGGTAAATATTGAAAATATATATTTCAGTCAATTTTGGTCATACTAGAATGAAACTTTCATGTTTTATTTTCAATAAAGAGTACATTTTCATAAATATAAATTAGTAATCAGAGACATGTATAAAAAGTTATATTTTATATTTACAAAAGTGATTTTCATAAATTTAAAAATGGCAAAACAGAATCTTTGTGTCATTTAAAGCATTTTTGTAAGTGGAAGTCTTATGTCTACAACTAGTGGTTGCAAAAATAAAGACTGGATAAGGACTTTTGAGGGCATGGTGTATATTCTCAGAAAATGTTTCCCTTGCACATTTTTTTTTAATTTTCCACATTTGACTTTATAAATATAGTTCCAAAGAGAAATTATGAAAATCATGATTCCATTGCTTTTACAGTATTCATTTTTTTCCCATTTCAGACAAGTGATAATTGTTCTCACACAGTTGGAAGGTAGTGGAGGTTTCTCAATAGCACATCGTTTAACCCATCGTGTATCATATAGTGGAGGGCTTCATGACTGGGGACCACCAGGGACAAATCATGTGCCTCCCATCGATCGCAAAGTTTTTGGACTCCATGCACCCCGGCCTCTGTGACCAGTCTCTGTTGCTTAAGAATATGTCTAAACATTGTGATACAGTTCCAAGTTTGAATGGATCTCAGCATTATTGCATGAAATGTATTATTTTATATGTTTCACATTTTGTATAAGTCACCAGTTGGAAGAAGACAGTCAAGTTTCAAACAGTGACAGAGTAAAAAATTCTCAGAATATATTTTTATGTTATGTACTAAAAATTTGTACCGTTATAATATGCGCTTCTACTTAAATGGTGCAGTAGATGAATGTTCACGATTTTATTTTTAAATTTGCTTTCTAAGCATTTAATGAATGTAAATTATTTTTATATTTTCATTTTATTTATACTGCAACCCAAATAACTAATTATCAATCTTACACCAGATGATAGTATCATGTTTCATTTCAAATCGTTTATTATCAAAATGTACTCTTGAATGTAATTTTAAAAGTTAAATTGATGCACAAACTCCAATTTGTTGTGATGAATTTTCCATTGTTGCAAAAAGTTTTGAGTATCTCGATGCTGTCATATTGCTAATTTAAATATTTACTCAATTTATTTTTAGGTAAAAACTATTTAATGGTGCTTTTAAACATTATAATCAAAAACAGATATAGAAAATTCAGTTAAATCTGGCTATGGGAAATTTACTCATTAGTACTCTGAACATAAAATAAAGGAATGAAATTTAAAGTGAAAAAAATTCAAACGAATTTTAAAATATCCTGTTAAATTGTAGATTATTGTTTTCCTTACTTTTAGTATCTTAAAAATATAGTACAGTACAAAGTCCGAGATCAGGACTTCGGCGATTCCGGATATTGGATCATCAATTTAAATCTAATAAGATGGCATGCAGAAATTATACAATTAAAAATATAAATTCGTAATTTATGAAATAAAGAAGCATTTATGATCTAAAGGATATCAAAATTAACAAAAAAAAAACTTAAGATTTATTTTTGTACTTTATTAAATATTTCTTTCAGTGTAAGTTGTCCAAGTTGCTTTGTTTTTTGTGCAAATACTTTCTCTTTAATTCTATAAATAGACATAATTTCTTGTTCAAAGTTCTTGAAATTTTAATTGCCTTGTTATTCATTACAAGTGGAGTGTCGGAATCAACAAGAAATTTTTTTAAAAAAAGTTCCTTTTTCTTTTTTAGTTCATGATACTCCTCGGATAATTTTGAGAGGGATATGCGTTTATCCATTTTTTGCAACATGCGTTTACCATATTTTGCTTTTTGTTTAATGGACATTGAAACATGCTTTCGCTTTGTAGATCCTTTTTCAGCTAGAGAATTAGAAACTCTTTTCGACATAATCGAAAGTTCAAGCTGTAATTTTTATAAAATTGCTGTAATAATAACAGTTTGCAAAAAATAATAAGCTGGATCAAATTAGAAGATTAAGGAGCAGTGCAGTCTGCTACGTTAACTGAAATCCCTTAGAATCAGTGAAGATAATTTTAGCCTAGCTTAATAGCGCCCGCTATACATTATTGGCTATATATCATAATATTGGCGATGAAAGACAAGTTTTTCCACTGAATTTTGTACTACTTCTCTTGCACACTGAATTAAACCCTAGTTTAGTTATTTATTATACCTTTGTGTATTCTTTGCACATCCTTAAGGCTAATCTGAGTTCTGAATGAATAAACTCCCACATACACTTGAGGCTTATCTACGGCTGGTCCTAGATACCACCTGATGTGGTCTCTGCGGGTCCTAAATTCTGCTACAAAGCACCTCCAAATTCTAAATTCTTGCCACCCTTAAACTTTGGATCCCAGTACTTTCCTTACATTATAAAAATCCTGTCATCCCTCAATTTTGCCGCTCGGTGCTTCTCCAAACTCCAAAAATTTTATCTTCCCTAAATTCTGCCGTCCCGGTGCGGCCATACGAGCTCTGACTCCGGTTTTGGGTTTATGTGAATAACAAATAAATTATTCTTAACTCAAATAGCACTAAATATAATCTTTTGGCCTATGAGTTTCATTAACAAAATCTATTTTTAGTGTACATGAAAAGAAATTCTTCTTAATTTTCCCTCTTCAACATTTCTTAGCGCTTTTAACTTAAATCTGTAATCATCGCCAAGCGTAATGTCAGCACAAAAGGTTGCTATACTCTTGTTATTCAATTACTAATAAAAAAAAAATGTTTAGACATCGCTGCATGAGTCATTACTCAAGTTGTCCTCATGTATTGATAAACATGCAGTGATGAAAGCAAAATATAATAAATAATGATTAGCCAGGTCATAAAATACTAGTAGGTGTAACGATGTTGCTATGTACACTGGTGTCCAAAAGTTAAGCATAATTGATAATTATGTGAATAAAGAAGGAACTGTAAATCAGAATGGTGGGAAACGTGATATGCGAGTGTAAAATGGTTATAAAATAAGGAAGCAAATCAAAAGAATGATAATAATTAATTTTATTATCCAAGGTTGCAGTTTGGAAGAAAATTGAGAATAGCAAGGATTCACACTTTAAAGAAAAAATGAAAGAAAACATTAAATAAATTACTGATGCTGCAGTTTAATAAGGCGTGTGGTCACATCTGACAGCCAAGCACGCTACACAGCGATTTACCATGCTTGCTATGAGATGATGAATGAGTTGTGGGCTCAAACGGTTCCAAGCTTCTTGAAGAGTTCTCTTCAGTTCTGTAACGGAGCTTGGTGAATGCGAAAGGCCTGCAGTTTGTCTCCCGAGCATATCCCATATATGCTCGATAGGATTTAATTCAGGGGAGTTCGCAGACCACGACATGCGCTGGATGTTTTCCGTTTCAAGGAAGTCATCAACCAGCACTGCTCGGTGACATGGCGCATTATCATCCATGGATATGAAGTCAGGACCGACAGCACCTCGAAACAAGCGAACATAAGGCTCAAGAACTTCGCCTCTGTATCTTTGACTAGTCACAGACCCTGTGTCAGAGAAATGGAGGTCTGTGCAGCCATTCATCATGATGCCTGCCCTTACCATTACTCCCTTTGATGGAAAATGATGTCTTTCCGATATGTTTCTTGGTTCAAAACGTGTTCCACGTTCTCTCCATATCGTTACCCGACGAGAATCAGTACTCAGACTAAACCGGGACTCATTACTGAACATCACATTGGCCCACTTTCCCACACTCCAATGCTGATGTTTCAAACGAGCGCGTTTCTGCGCACACGTGAGGGGAATGCAAACTGCTGGTCTTCTCGCATACAGGCCAGCATGATTGAGTCTCCTGTAAACAGTTTGTCTCCAAATTCGTATTCCCGTGGTGACTGTGAGCGTCGAACCCAGTGCTCTGTCAGTACTGCCCCTCTGACGTCGAGCATTTATTACCAGATATCGGTCTTGGCGAGGGATTGTGACTCTTGGTCGACCTGATACTGGTCGTCGGGTAACATCTCCCATTCTTTGAAACCTCTGCCACAGTCTTAAGATCACAGACTGGTTCACATTCAGAATTCGAGACACTTCGGTTTGTGATCGTCCGGATTCTAGCATTCCAACGATTCTTCCTTTCGCAAACATCTCCAGTTGGTGTCTTTGTGCCATCATTCACCTTGTTTGATGGTTAACAACGTTCTTTCGCACAGCAGTTGCCCGAAACTTGTCTGAACTGCCTATGCTGCGTGAATTGGTTTCTCTGCATTCCGACATGCGCAGGTGTTTCGCGCAGGACATAGTCGACTGAAAAGTTTTGCATAAACCCAATGTTTCTTCTTCACCCAATTAATATCCGCAAGAAATTTGGAATAATTTTACGAATATTTACTCCATATTTTTCGCATTTTACAATTTATGCTCAACTTTTGGACAACAGTGTAGAATGTGTTGATTTGAGATGTATGCCAAGCAGATAGCAACAGCCAAATTATTAATCTCTCAAATTTATGCTTAAATGATTAATTTCTTCTATAACGAGGTGTTTTTTACTGCCTAAGTGAAATTAAGAATCGGAATATGTTTTGTTATGGAAGAAAAAATGAAAGGAGCATGCTTACGCATAAAAAAAAAAAAATGTGGCTTTGAGGTCTGGATTTTGGACTTTATACTGTATAATATTTTTCTGTTCATGGAAGCAACTTAAAGTACAAATTGAGAATTTAATTTTTAGATGCTAGGAAAAGTATTTACTCGTAATATTCAGCTGTTTTAATGATATTTATTTATTATAAGTAGTCATACTTTATTACATTTGACACTAAATTTGCTAAGGGAATATGGATAATTTATGTAAGAAATATCAAATATGCTATTATTATTGGAATGTTATTGAGAAATAAGAGATTGCATCTAAACATTTTTCACTGAGGAAAATTCGCATTTTTTGCTACATACATATTTATTAAATATAGTTGTTAATAAGATCATGGCTATTATATGAAAAAAAGCCATAATGATTTTAATTTGATATAGATCTGATTATAATAATTTTTATATAGTACATTGTAATATTTTTTCTGCCACAAGTCTCATTTTAAACTCATCATAACCAAACAAATAATAGTTATAACTATACATTTTGTCAATTCTCTTGATGAAAGACGTTATATATACATATAGAAATAGGTCAACATTTTCTTTTGAAATAAATAAATACTGTAGCTCAATTAATGTACTTAAGTTATTTTGATTTAGTGGAGTATATAGATCAGAATTTTTTTGGGGGGGATGTATTAGTTTTTAACAAAATAATTGACAAAATTTATGAATTATAAGCTTTGATATGGTGAAAACAGCATTAAGCAGAAGCTTTTTCAAATAACCTCTAGACCATATCATTATATTCTAACAATTAATATGTGAATGTATCTTGGGATTCATATGTTTAAGACCTGAGTCAAAAAAGGCATTTTTTCCCTTAAATAATTTTCTTTCCTAAAACCCTGTTTATTTAGCAAAATTCGAAATTTTAAATGCTGTTCCAAGAAGCTGCTTTTAAGATAATTAATAAATTCTAGATACATCTTAAAAGCTGAATTATCTTGCAATGGTAAAGATGGTAGCGTATCTCTGAATTCTTTTTAAAGTATAAAATTATGGCATAAAATTTTAAATTAAGCCTATGTGTTACTTTATCTATCAGTTTATATGGAGTGCCCCATGAAGAAGCAGCTTGTCTTTAATACCTATACCATGCTCTATGGAGGAGGTCATGGTTCCTTGGTATCTGTCTGGTGACTCAGTGAACCAGTGTTCCAGTTTTATTTTCAGGCTACTTTTTCATGGGAGCCTCTGTATAAATAAGCATGTATGGATTAGAATAATTTTAAGAATGAAATGTATTAAATCCTCTCATGAAGAAAATACCTGAAAGTGACTAATATTTGAGAGAGTATAAACAAAATTTAGGTATTTAAATATCACCAAGGCGAATGAAAATCAAAATTACATAGCTGTCAATTTTCTCCATTTTTAATTTTTACCCTTTCCTATGGGACTACTACCCTGCAAGAAATGAGTGTAGTGAATTAATTAAATGTGAATTGCACAAATTCTTCACCATTTATGATTTTCAGCATTATTATTAAATTTAATTTGATCTGAACTGTCTTGATCTACTTTATGTAGACAACTAATTAATTATTTGTAGAACTTTGTAGGAAGATTCAGCCCATGTTTAATTGGTTAATATTTGCTCACATATTTAATTTTGTTTCACAAGTATATACAAAAGTGCAGTTCTTGCAGACAAGTGGTGTGGCTCTTTATGCAAATAAAATATAGGTGTGAAATATGGTAAACTAAAAATACTCAATGTCCTAAAGATATTCATATACGAAGTTAGTAGTAAACTTACATTGATTCAAACTTAATTATTTTACTTAATTTCTTGTTAGTTAAGAAATTCAATAATGTTATTCAAAAACATTAAAAAAATGTTGTACTTTAATATTCTATAAAACAATTTTGTACAGAAAATCTTTGAAACTTAGATTTGCTTGTGTGGATGCTTTATGAATGGATGGCTGGAGATCTGTGGATGCTTTACTGGAAAGGTCTGTTGCATTTCTGAATTATTAGTAGTGCTAGAAATAAATTGGGGTGGTCTGTGAGCTTAACAGAAATCACATGTAATGCATCAGAAGCATTTTTAATGTCATACAGAATTCGATACCAGTTAAAAATATTTTAGAAGTAGATTCAATATTAGAATTAATAAGAAATTTATGGTACTTGGAAGCTTTGGAAATTTCTAGTAAATCTGATGACAGTCATAGCTTAGAAGCCCATATTACCCATAGAAAATTTTGAAAATCCTTAAAATTTCAGGACAGCAGATACATGGCTTGCTTGCCATTGAAGGAGCATGCATAGGAATTATGGGATAATTTTGAGATAGAAGAAAACCAATTTCCATTGCTGTGATGCAGATTTCAGAAGAATCCAAAGTTTCCTGAGAATTAAAGCTGTGATAGATCAACATTAACATGAATATATCAGGGAAAATCAGAGAATTAAAAAACTGAAAAACCTTCCTTTTTACTGCATTAAGTTATAATGAGAGAAAACAAACACATCACAAAACATTGCGTTGTCTGTCATTGAATTATTATTTAGACTAAGAAGTTTCTTTTCATTTGAAAAATGTCTCACTATTTTTAAAATGATGTAAATATGGACTTGTGGCTTTTGGAAAATTTAGCTGCAGCTGTTGAACTTTCCTGAATTCCAACATGTGGCTCTTATTGACATGAAGTTTGGCCACCCGTGCTATATAACATATAATACAAAGTCCAGAATCCAAACATCCAATATCCGGACTCTGGGACCACCAACCAAAAAATAAAATAATAATAAAAAAATCCACCCCCCTCCACAGAATGGAAAATGTAATATTCAATAAAAGGAAGCTGGTATTCCGTAAGTGTAATTTTTCTCAGAACTGAGACTCCTGCTGGCTGGGGAGTTGCACAGTAGCTGATAACAATTTTCATATTTACCATCTTATTAATCAGTTTCAGTGGAAATTGGACTCCATGTCCGAGAACTCCGGTGGTGCATCATTCTATTAAACTTTTCTCAAGTATCAATAAAATACATCGACTGGCATTGTACTAATGTTAACCAAGATCAGACTTTGGAACATTACATTTAATTTTTGGTGATTTGAATGATTTTGTGAGGGGGCAGAGCCGGTGCTATGTATTCCCCCCTTCTCGGTGCAATCTCCTACAGGCCCTAAATTCTGTTGCACTTGGCCTTGTTAGGAAGTTAGTGTTCTTCTGATTGATCTAAAACAATGAGTGAAGCTCCAATGCTGCTATGTGTATATATCATCTTACTAAATTTAAAATCTGAAAATTTCTGAAATCTGGAATCATTGATGTCCTGATGATTTCAGAGTTGGACTTTGTATATATTACAAAATTTAGTTGGTTTTTGTATATAATACAAAGTTTATCCTCACAAATAGTATGTACATTAATTTTTTATATTCAGCATTGTGTTCAGAATAATTTTGATAAATAAAAGCTTTCCTTCTGTATTCGGAATTTTCTCAGTATAAAAGTGCAAGAATATTAAAAAATGAAATTAGCCAAAGAACATAAAATTTAGAATATCTAATTAAATATTAATATATTTTGTATGAGAATCATGTTATAAATAGTGCAGTTCCCAAGTCTTTCATTATAAAGTGAATTTAAAGTCAGTTTTGAGTTCTTTTAAATTGCAATCACTGCACAGTTAAAACACTTCGCAGGAAACTGCAGTTTTTGCAAGAAAATCCCTCCCTCCCGAGATTTCAAGGTTGACAGCTATGAAACTATCTGGAATTGCATATTTTAGAGAGGATTATTTCTTCTTCTTTAGGCACTATGAATTTCTCTTAAAACTTTCAGTAAAATAATAATACATGTAACAAACCTTGATCTAAACCATGAATGTTGTAATTAAGGTTGTGATTTGCAAGTTGAATCTCTTTAACTGAATATTCTACTACAAAACATTCAATGAAAGAAAGTGGAATCACTGAAACTACTATTTGCAAGATTTATATTTCATTTCTGTTGAGTACACTTCCTTCTCAAAACTGTTTTAAATAATAAACACTAAAATAATCTGTGATCTGCAGTGAGAATTATCATATTATTAAAAGTTTTAAGAGATCTGAACTATTCACCTTATTTGATTAGGATAAGCTAGTTGTATGTTGTGTGATTTCATAATCTTAAGACTTCCCATGATGTTTGTGAAAAAGGTGCTTCTTTGACCCACCTAGGGTTTTGGTGATCTGATATATGACTTGACTGTTAAATATAAATGATCTGAAATATGCATTAAATATATATTTAAAATACATTCTACTTAGTGGTGACCTTTGTTAAATTACTTTAAGAGAAATTTGATTTTTATTTACTTTGAAATTTTCATAGAAAGTAAATCTAGACCTACTTAATTTTTTGGTGCTTTGTTAATGCCATTTGATTATTAAAAAATTATTCAAAGTTCAATGGATTTAAAAAAAATCATATATTTTATTCATGATTGAATAACAAAACACAGCATTTTTAGTGCTGTAATATTAAAGAAATTATTTCAGAGTAAAGATAAAATATTTTGAAACGTAATTCTACGAGATATTTTATTTGAATTAATTAACAATTTGAAAAATATTAATTGCTTCCCACCCAATACAATTCTTAAGTTTGATAAAGGAAATTTTAACTGTTAATTCAATTAAATCTCAGTGACCATTTTTTATTTATGATTTTACAATATAATATTTTACTATAAAAGCATAAAAACTTATTTGCTCAAGTAAATATTATTTTATTTGTGAAAGGAGAAGATATTGGTAGTTTACTATGTTTTTTTATTGATATACAAATTTTTTATTATTTATATGCAAAATATGTAAATTGTTTTATTTGTGAATGCATCAGTAAGAAAGAACATCTATTTGTAAAGGAAATTTGAAAAATATTTGATTTTATATATAGAAGTACTGATATGGAATCTCTGTTTAACCTCCTGAGTGGCATGACTGCCTTTATCCAGTCAGATATATATATATATATATTTTTTTTACTTGACATAGATTAGCTTATAATTTAAAATATTTTGCTTTCATACTTTCTATAATGATGTAACTATCATGTTAATGAATGGAAGTTTATGAAAAGAGAGACTAAAATAAGTAATTGTACAAATTTAGCTAATAAATGCTGTTTAAACACAGTTCTTCAATGAAAAGATCTAAATCTAAGAAAACCTAAAAAGCAGTCCCACTCAGGAGGTTAATATAAAGCTTATATTTCTGTTATTGCATATTAAGCATAAAAAAAGAATTCAAGTTCTCATTTTTCTTCACCTTTTGATCAATCAGTTGCGTAAAAACCAAATGCAAAAATCTATGAGTAATTTCAGACTTAAAGCAGATGAAATCAAGAGCGTCAAAGCATTGGTCACATCCACAGTTGAACAAAATTTTGAACTACCTAACAACTATCCAAGAATAAAATGGTATAAGATGTAATGATATTAAAGTAAAAATAATAATGATTAAAATAATCAAATTCAAATTTAATTTCAAAGTTCTTACTCTGAAAATTTATTTATTCATAATTTAAATCTCAGTTCTGTTGATTCATCTGTGTACAGCTACGTGTATGTTTATAGATCTCTTTAAAAATATTTGCATGCAACTAAATAAACATGTAAATAGCTATTTTTGTAACATATGTTGCATATTAATAACATTTTAAATTATTCTATTCACAATAATAATTGAATTTCATTCATACAAATTTTTATTTAATTAATAACAAAAATTTCTTTATTGTGAAGGAAAGAAAAAATTTAACAAATATTAGCTAATCAATGGAATTTGTTCAGTATTACTGTTGAAAGTATTTTATTTTTAGATGAGAGAAAAAGGAATGCATTGTTATACTAGCTAGTCAATAGATTTATTTATTATATGGATGTGAATGAAAAATTATGGAAACTTTAGTCAGAGCTATTAATATATAAAATTAATAGAATGTTAAAAGCAGAATATTAATACATGTATGATGTTAAAATAAATGATATTCTTAATCTGCTCGCCATTCAGCTTTATTTCAAACTGTGGAAAAATTCAGCCTATGAAGTGTCTAAAAAATTCTTTTTCTTATATATCACAATGAAATTTATTTTTTTAAATAGTGAAATTTATGTAAGATATAGAGTATTGACTTTTCGTTGCATTTCAAAGAATGTAAATTTCTTGTATCATAATACTTTTGTTGAATTAATAATTAAAATGAATTTAGCTGTTACCACTTCAAAATTTATATAATAGAAAAATATATCTGTAAATATAGCTCATTATAAAGAGAAAATGGCAGAATTGTTGCTATTAGATATGAGTGCCTACCGGTTGTCACAGGAAATAGATAGTTTTAATTAGCATAAAACTTTTATTTATTGAATTATGATGTGTATGTTTAATGTAAAAATGTAAGTATATATTTGTTTTATTGTTTTAGAATAGTGCAAAAGAATACTTTTTTTTTAATGCTACACTTGGAATTTTACACCAAGTTTGTTAGTATTTTTTATTTGTGAGTGAGTTCATTTTTTATCACCTTCCAGTTTATGAGTTATTTATTATTTTGAATTTTAATTTCTTGCCAAATTTTTTATTTGTTTCATGTGTTTCTGTAAAATAAACTTTTATTGAAAACAGCTTAACCTCTGCTTTTTAAAATTCTCTTCTTATAGTTTATACAATTCTTTGTTAATTAAAATTTAGTATTTTTAGATTGTTAAATATACCAAATTATAGAACCAGAGGGGGAAAAAAAAAAAAAAACAGAAGACCTGTATACTTCATCACAGGTGTCCTACTTCATGAGCTGGAAAAATGGATAGATCAAGTCCTCCTCATTTCTTAGCAAGGTCGCTGTACTTCTCAGAATCAACTTCTAGGTATACGATGTAGACTGAAAGGAAGCTTCCTGTTGCAACACAGTGTAGTGGGGATTTCCAGTGCTTTTCTGAATTTTAAGGCTATTTATATGGAAGGATTTATTTGTTGATGATTCTGGCTTTGTCTTATTCAGTTACTGAGTTTGGATGCTCCAAGGAGTATTTAACTAAAACGTGTTACTTTCATTTATATACTGGTTCACAGGGAGTTTGTAAATATCTTTTTCATGCTTAGTGATTCTGACGGATAACTTTCTATATGTTAAACTGATATTCTATGTTTGTATTTTCAGTGTCGATCAGTATAGTACATGCACCCAATGTACCTCATACAGTGGCATCCAGTTTGTTATTCACAATTTCCAGATAGCTGGATCAGGTTTATAACGAAAACTTTTTAAAATGGAACTAATCTGAGGAGTGAGGGGTAGCTGGTGAGTGTTTCAATGAATTTTATTTATTTTTGCATCAGTAGCAACTTTATTTTTTCAGAAATAACTATGGAAGCTTTCTACTGATTCTCTTGATAAGTTTTTCAACAAAATCAGGAGGATGCTATTTCTTTTGGTGCAAGACAAACTACTTCAAAAAATAAATACCCACTTTATCATGATAAAAAGCTTATCATGAAAATCAACAGACAAGCTTGTTATTGATGCAATAATCAAATGAAAGTAATTTCATCAAAACATTCTCCTACCTGCTCCATCCATCTTGAAATTATTAAGAACAGACAAATCAGACACAACCACAACAGGGACATATGTCTGCTGGCTCGATTCACAATGAAGATACACACAGAAATTCAATACATTGTTTTACATCTAGAAAACTATCAAATCACAAAAACAGCACATCTTTGATTATACTCAATAACTGAATGGGACAAAGTCGCAAAGAACCTTAAAATCGAGGAAGCACTAGAAATTGCCACTAAGCCATGTTACAACACAGACCTTCAACCTTAACAACCCTGCAGAAAACAACAAAAAAAGGGCGAATTTGATTGCAGTATTTATTTCCAGCTTCAGCTGACGAAGCAGACAGGTCATCTGTAATAGTTCTCACTTTATTAATGTCTAAACGCATCAATATAGAACTTTTTCTTTTGCTTCTGTATATTTTAAATTCCTCACAAAGAAAAATGAAAAGTTGGCTTTGTGTAGGTTGTAACACAGTTTAGTGGTGATTTCTAGTGCTTCTAGATGTTTAACACAAAGTTTGCACATATCTTTTTTATGATTGGCAATTCTTAATAGTTTTCTAGATGTTGAATCTTAGTTTTGTGTTTGTATCTTCATTGTACTTTGGGATATACATACCTGAAATATCTGTTACGGTGGCATCTGATTTGCCTTATCTTAACAATTTCCAGATAGATGGTCCTGGAGTTTATGACAAGTTTATAACTATTTTTTTAAACCGGAACTGATGCATGGAGTTATCAGATAGTAAGAGAATGAATGAATCCATTGAATTTAGTTTTATTTGATTTTTTCATCAGTAGCAATTTTGCTTTTTAAGAAATTCTTTTTATTTAAACTCTGGTATAGAACAGAAATTTTGGCTTGTGTAAAGTAAAATTCGAAACAGCTGTATTATGCAGATCACATGAAAAAGAGGGATTATTGCTGGTTTCTAATTCATTTGTTATAAGATTATACTCAGAAGAACATCACCATTTCTTGAAATTAAGAGACAGAGCAATGGGAAGCTATTTTAATCTCTGCATTGTAATAGTAATGCTCTGTATTGTAATGCCAGTTGGAGAATTTTGTAAAATAAATTAAAACAGAGCTTTTAAGTTCATCTTCAAAGCATTTCCATAGTACAAAAATATCACTACACAATTCCTTCAAAAAATGAGTTTGGAAATAACTTGATGAAAACAAAATTTCCATAATTTTTCCAATTTTATGTTGCATATAAATGTCAGCCAAGATGGATGACATTAATTCTCCTGTATTCTTGCTGTTTATAGGTTTACCTACTCACACTGTTAACTTGTGGATGAACCTTATAAGTTAGTAAATAATTTGGAATGATTCTTAATTTTCCAGTGAAGGTTTGATAAAGGTGAAAGACTGGTCTTGAATAATTGAGATATGTTGATTAGAAATTTTGAATTATAGATGAAATTGCTGTCAATCCTACAGAAACATCCACTGCCTGCAACCTCAAAAATTTCAATATAGATGGTGATCTTTGCCTAGGGTTACTACAAATTCAAGAGTTCATGTGGAAAAGGCATGACTGCATCTACACTCAAAGGGACAAATGGAAACAAAGGTATAACAATGATGGTAAGCATGGTAACATTTGGTGAATTTCATATACAAATTCCAAAAACAATCAGTCCCAAAATTACCATTGAGATTAAATCTTTGTTTCCATTTTTCTCTTTATTTGTGTCTTGCATGATTGTGGTGAAAACCTTGGTTGAAAAATCAAGAATAACTTACCAATTTATTACTAATATCTATGAATGATCTTTTACAGCTAATAGGCAAATCTACAAACAACAAGAAATTCTCATTACAGGAACATCGATGTCACCCAACTTGGCTGAAATTTAATGCAACATGTAGAAAATTTTATTCTCTCTTACATTCTCCCAAACCTACTTTTTAAAACAGGCAACCTACCAATAATCACTGTGGCTCTCTTTCATTTAATTTGCATATAACAGCTGTTTCATGTTTTTACTTAAGATGAGCCAGAAATTTCTGTTTATACCAGAATTTTACAAAAAATGAATATAAATAATGTTACAAATTAAAGCTGGAAAAACAAACAAGTTTCTACAGTTATTTCTTAAGAAGAAAAGTTGTAACTGCTGCAAGAATCAAATAAAAGTAAATTCATTGAAACATTACCTTATTATCCAATTACTATGCATCAGTTTCATTTAAAAAAAATAGGTTATAAACTTTTCCGTAATCCCAACCATCTCCAAATGGAAAATTAGATGCCACCACATCAGATACTTCAAGTATATGACTACCCAGATCCACAGTGAAGATACAGACGCAGAAACTCAATACATCAGTTCAACATCTAGAAAACTATCAGTAAGAACTGTTAAACATGGAAGATATTTACAAACTCTGTGCCAGTGAGTAAACCAATAAAAATAACATATCTTTGGTTGAATACTTCTTGGAGCATCCATACTCAGTAACTGAATGTTAACTCAGTTAACACCAAATCCCCACATAAAATTAGCCTGAAATTCTGAGACATGCTAGAATAGAAATTGGCCTTAATGATATTGAAACACACAATCTTTCAACTTGCCATACAGCAAGCAACAACCCACAGAAATCAGTAATAGAACTTGACCAAGCCACTCATTCCAGCTCCTTTGACAAAGCTGCTGGATCATCTACAGAAGCTGTTACACTTCTTGGAGCATCCATACTCAGTAACTGAATGGAACGAGGCCAAAATTAACACCAAATCCCCACATAAAATCAGCCTGAAAATCTGAGACATGCTAGAATAGAAATCGGTCTTAACGATATTGAAACACACACCTATCTTTCAACCTGCCATACAGCAAGCAACAACCCACAGAAATCAGTAATAGAACTTGACCAAGCCACTCATTACAGCTCCTTTAACAAAGCTGCGGATCATCTACAGAAGCTGTTACACTTATGTTTAGTTGTTGTTTTTGCTTGTCAATCTAGAACATTTTATTTAATTTTTACAAAACTTTGTATTTATGATGTAATTTTAGACACAATATCTAGCTAGGAGGAAACACTTGTATCCCAGAAAAAGGCTGATATTGCATTTCTAATACGTATACACAGTTTTCTTTTCGAGACAAGAAAATGCAGGTTATATTTAGGGGTTACTAGAGTAGGAGATATATAATCATTCCCTGTAATGCTCATGATCAAATAAAAGAATGCCTAAGATCAATACTTAAGGGGAGAGGCTGTAGTCATTTTTATGAACACTCTACACAATTACAAAATTATGATTTAGTGTTTGATAAAAACATGCATTAACAAGAAACTGGGATTTAACAATTTAAATCATCTATCAAGGCAGGATCTCAGTGTTAATATATTAAAGATAGTTTGACAGTTCCCGAATACCCAATACTATTTTTTTTTAATTCGTACAACTGTAAAGCAAGTGAATTTCGATATTAGATGTAAAACTATTTATTAATGGATAATGAATTAAAAGTGAAAAACTACTGATGCAAAGAAGTTAAGACAGCTGAACAGTTGTAGCTTAACTCATATTACATTTCTAGAGAATGTGATAGCTACTTGTGTATTTGCATGGTTTTCTCCATGTGTAAGGTATATATAAGCCAGCTTTGTCCCATCTTCCACAAAGGCATCCTCTTCCCTTAAGCAGACAGCCTTCATGTGTTTTCTCCATATATGTTTAAAGATTTAAACATACTAAAAAAATGTTTATATTAATACCAATTAAGTGCAAAAATCAGTCCAAGTATAAACAAAACATCAATACAGATTATTTTATTTACAAAATATTTCTTATATGTGTTTATTTGATTACTTTCTGTTTCAATAGTCTATTCTTCATTTGTTTCTTTTCCGTTTCAATAGTGCATTTCTTAAAGCAATCTGAAATCAAATATGAAATGCATTATTAACCCAAAGAGGAATAAAATAATGGGAAAATGCACAAAATTGTTAAGTTATCAATGTTACAGAGACAAAAAAGGGGGGGTTTCTGCATCCCCCCAAAAGACCCTCAAGAACACAAATTTGCAAAACAAAATATAGACCACTAGATGACAGTTTGAATAATTAAAACTTTATGATTAAAAATACATAAAAATCTACAGATGTCAGTTGTAGATTAAAACAACTTGGATACAATCAAATTTAATAAGAAAAAAGTCAATCAAATGTAATAAGAAAACAATAGTTACATGAAGTAAAACTTAAACAAAAATTGTTCTGAAAATCACTAGGGATGAAGGAATACAAAATAAAACAAAATTATTAATTGTAAAAGGAAAACTTGTTAAAACTCCAACAAACACCTGAAAAAGGTACATATTGTTTCTAAAGTTAAATTTTTGATAAAAACAGAAAATTCATCAATGCAGAAATCAATTGCAAAGTCTTTAAATACATCTGTAGCAACAAAGTAATAAAACCATGATTTTCAACTTAAAAAAGCTAAAAAACATAAATGTTCATTAGCTTTTGCCAAGACATGTGACTAAATGCAAAACAATTTGTGAAACTGTATGAAAACTGTTTAGCAGGAGATAAATGGAAATGCGCTGTGACTGTCAATGAAGCATGGTTTTACCTAAATGACTGCAACAAAAAAGTTTATTTATTATTGACAACAAAGAGGGAAAAAATGTGCAAATCTAGTTTTATTAATGCAAAGAGAGTTTCAGTAAAGGGTTTATGATGGTGACAGGAATCTTTTACAATGGGAAATTATAAACAACTAGAAAGGAAAAAATATTAAAATCGACTCAATGTAAGAGAAAGCTACATCTGAAATTTACAGAAGAAACTCTATTTCTAAATCCCAATGATTTTCAGAGTGAACTTCCTTAAGGCAAAGCAAAACATTGTACTTCAAAAAGTACCACTGTATTCCTTGACAAAATGAAGAGTGATACAGTTATTGCATATGTACCTTTTTAAGGTATTCCTGTGAAATTCCCTGACGTTTCACATAGGGCTATTGCACCTTTGGTCCCTTGAAAATAATTCTTTGTACGTGCAAATCCACCATAGATGGAAGTAGTAGAAGAGGAATGGACATCAAATCATTCTGAAAATGTATTATTTATCCTGTGCTGATATAAAATTTTTTGGTCCATTGCCAAATTTGTAATTTGGCCAGTGCTCTTGAGCTTCCCAAGCACATCACTGTTGGGGTTTTAGGCCTCATACCTGCTGCAATTTCACAACAGAAAATCTTTCATCTCATAAGCCAATCATTTGCTCTGGTTCAAATGATGTAACTTGCTACGAGGTAACCAAGAAAGTTCAGGTGGTTTTTGAGAGCAGTTACTTTTGGCACGTTTCTGTGGTCAAATTGTTTCTGATGACATATGTTTACATTTCTTTCAAACCTTATTCAGTAAAGAGCTATTCAATGCATCGCACATTTCGCTATTGGTTTTGTAAGAAGCACAATATTTAAAGAATATGCCATTGGAAAAGGAGATTTTGAGGCCTATTTTGCTTTACGAGAACAAATTGGGAAACAAAGCTGCACAGGACATTAAAAGAATGCCTTCATGCCTGGAAAGACATCAGTGAATGGGTTCAACCAATTTTCTTCTAGAGATGAGAGCCTTGAAAACAAGCCTCATGTTGGTCATCCATCCACTCTCGTCCAAGTCACCTGGAGAAGGAAATTAAGTAGAATCCTCATTAAACCTGCCAGGAGCTTACGCACAGGTCTCAAGCATCTGATGAAACCATTCGATCACATCTTCATAACCCTGGGATGACATGGAAATTAAAAAAGTGGGTTGTTCATATCCTATCTGAGGAGAACAAGCTCTAACAACTGAACATATGCTTGTCTTTGCTGTCGCACCAATATAAAATCCCATTCCTAGACCAAATCTTGACATGTGATGAAAAATACATCATGCATAACTGGAAGAAACTTCATTTGTTGATTTTTGGTTCAGTCTCACTGGCCATTAAACCGGACATTCATTAAAAGAACGTAATACTGTGTGTTGGCTGACTAGCACTGGGATATTCCACTATGAGTATTTAGAAAGCAGAAAAATCAAAATAGCTGAGGTCTGCTCATCAAAACTGTAAAGAATTTCAGCTGCACAGCAGCAGAAGCAGCCAGCACTGGTCAACAGAAAAGGAGTTTTCTTCCTTCATGATAATGCTATATTTCAAGCAGCAAAGCGACTAAAGAGGTGATCAAAATGCTGGGCTGGGAAGTTCTGCCTTAGCCAACCTATTCTCTGGACACTGCCCCATCTGACTATTACCTATTTTTGGCCAAGGATAACCATCTCTGGGGACGGCAGTTCGGAAAATGTGACAATATCACAAAAGCTGTATCACAATTTTTGGACTCCAGAAAAAAAGGATTTTTTCAAAAAGGGCATTTATAAGCTTGTGCCTCATTGGGAACGTGTTAACTGAAGCCAATTGTGATTATTTCGAAGAATGAAATGGGTGTTTAAGATTTTTGTGGGCCGTTTTAGATGAGTGACGAAAACCACATGAACTTTCTTGGTTACCAGATAGTATAGAAGTATAGTGAGTTCTTGTGTGTGCATTACATAACCTGTTAGTATGGGGTATAGTGATTTCTTATGAAATAGTTACTGTCAGAAAATAAGAAATACTATTACTAACATTCCACTAGAGCTTTCTATTTATAAAGCTATTATGACAGTTTAGAAGATACTGCTCAGCCCACACATTATTCTTTCACTCTGAAATTCTAATCATTTGCATATCATACCCTTCTTTGAACTTCCTGTAGCAACAATAACTTAACATTCATATATTTTGAATATTACAAATTTATAATAAGCTGAAACTGATGCAAAGCAGAATATGCTATGCAAATAATTAGAATTTCAGAGTGACAATGCATGTGTGAGCTAAGCAGCTACCTCTAAATTGTCATGCTAGCCTTAAAAATAGATGACTATAGCAGAACGTTGAAATTAGGGTTTCATTTATTTTCCTGCAGTAAACATTTCATGAAATATCACTATGCCTCATCAAGAATGAATTCCTCAATATACGCAAGTTAGGGCATTTAACCAGGAGTGAATGATCAGCTTGTGAGAAGCTGGATTTTTGTATTGTGTAATCACAACTCGTATAGAGCATAATGCCCCTTCAGTTAGGCAGGCATGGAAGCAGTAAGATGAAAAGAACTGGACAAGTTGGTAATGGACCATAAATTAGCATGAGATGATAGACATGTCGTCTGCATGACAGTGACAGATGACGTAGCTTCATCTTGATATTTGGAACACTATTACAGGTGTGCCATTACTAATATCAGTAGTTCACTGACATCTGCTATACTGTGGATTATGTATTTACATTTTTTTCCTCAAGTTTTCTCTTATGTAAAGTGACTGAATTCTCCAGCCACAGTGTGATCATTAACACAGCCACTAGCATGTCAACTGGTAACAGATCCTCTTTTCTTCAGTTTGGAGTACAATAATGATGAAGTATGAATTAGATGCTACATGCGTAAGCACTGTCTTCCACAGTGCCTTATCCAACATTACACTGGATGACAGCAAAGTGTGACAATCTTGTCTGCTAAGAAATGAAGGTACTTCCACTAAGAATTGCTACTCCATTGAGGTTATGGATCCAGAAGTTGTACCCTTCCTAAGAGGAAGTTCTAAGTTTTCAACAGGATAATGCTTGTCAACATGATGCAAGAAATATTTAATAAGAAAAAGATTTCTTCTCAGTATATCAGATACCACTTCTTCCCTGGTACGCCCATTCATCAACTATGTCATCCATTGAACACATCTGAGACCTCATGGGTAGCAAATCACTTGTAACATTCATCTCACAGCCAACAATAATCAGCTTTAGACTTCGATAGTAACAATGTGCTATTCCTCTGGCATATATCCAAAACCTGTTTGATTCAATGCCATGAAGAATAGCACCTCTTACTGCGGCATTGGGCAGCTTCACCAAATACTGATTTTAGACATTTAATATTCTTGCTTTTCTCTGTAAATTTCATTTTTTCTTTACATATTCTACAGGTTATATGTAAATACTGCCAGTTTATCTATGCAATTCATGGAAAATGATTTTTTTAATTATAAATTTATTTTTAAATTTTAAAATTTTAGGCTTCATATTGACAATTATGGTCACAATATTTTCTAATAACAATAGATGAAATTGAAAGTTTTGTACAAGTCCTGTAAGGAAACAAATGCACTAACCAAATTAAAAGAAACCCATCTTCATATCATCAAAATTACCGAATATTGCTAACAGTTTTAAAATATATTTTCAAAAAGATATCTTTGATGACAAAAAATAATTACAGAACCTATATTTTAACATTCTATTAATAAAAATGCTAAATTTTGAAGTTTTCAATCTTTTAATATTATATAGCTCTTATAATTGGCCTCTTTTACTATTTCTTTTTATCCAATGAAAGTGATGCCAATTTTTGCAAGTTCAATTTGTTAATTACAAAACTGATTTCTTAAAAAACTATCTTTGCTGAGATATGGGAATAAATTATTATCAAATTATTTTCTGGCACCTTTTACATACCACTGAGAAATTTCACTTAAAAAATGTTTTGTATATTATTCATGTTTTAAAAGATTTGTGTTTAAGCAAATTTTCACAGTTCTATGCAGAGCTTAATTTCTAAAATTAGAAGTGCTGGAGCCTTATGGAAGACTGTCAAGAAAGAACAAAAATCAATCAATAGATAAAATGGCTTGTTAAATAATTAATAGTTAAACAGTTAAATAATTAATTATTAAAATTAATTTCAGCTCTGAATATATAATGTACTACTTCAAGGGATGATAAAGACCATTCTTTTTCCAAGAAACAAATAAAAACATTAAAATGATTAAAGACTTACTGATGAAAATATAAAGAATTCTATAAATAGAAAGAGAACACAAAGAACATTTTAACGCATGACCTGTAGGTATTAAAAAAAAAAGGAGAAGGGTCTAATATTTTCTGACCAATATTTCCTCTCAATATAATTTTAGCTGTCAAGCAGAATACAACAGCGGAACAAATTTCTACTGAATCCGAGGTTTAGCTGGGGGGGAAGGTAACAAGTGACATTTTCATCCCCTCCCCCCATCTTTGGTTAAATAGTTCCAAAAAGTCTGCATGTACTCTTTCCTGCGGGAAGACACTAGGGTTGGAAGGGAAAATTTACCCACTGTCATAATTTCACTGTACTTTCTGGGGAATAAGTCTTTGACATGCAGGTGGAGGCTTCTCTTTCCTTAAAAGTTCGACCTCTATCCAAGGGTTTGTTTCCCAAGGAAAGAGAAGCGTACAAACAGAAGTTAGAATAAATTTTTAATATAACTGTATTATTAAAAATAAAATTTTTGAGATCACATTTCTGCTGAAATTGTTGTTCAGTTACATTAAAGAAGTGCTGGAGCCTTCTTATTTATGGCTCTGGTAGGACCTGGCTAGAATTATGATATATCCCAAAAACTAAGAAGCAGCGGCTCCAGTGCAATTTAAGCTCAGGTTATATGATCAGTGATTTGAAAACTATAAGCCAAATGGACACAGAAAACATTGTCTGCTACATAAATTCTGTAAAGGAGAATGTTACCTATAAAATAAAATATCTATAAAAACAACAAAGAAAATTTATGAAGGACATCTGAAAATGGTATATATGAGGCACATTAAAGGGGATTTAAGAAGTCACTCTTATAAGATAGTCTAAAATCCAGACGAAAGTGACTTAATGATAAACTAGATATTCAAGCCATATTTGAAGAAAATACATAATAGATACTGGATGAAATCGCACGAACTTCAGGCTTATAAACAATTTTCTCTCACCTGCATATATAATGGAAAATGCAAAACATGCCTTGGGTTCATATTGAAAACAATAAACTATAACACCATTACTTCTTCATTATTGTGTAAGTACTAATATGTCTTTTTCTGGGGGATGAAAGGATATGATGTAAGAAAAGGAAAATTCCACTAATAAACAACTGTGGTTATCAGCCAGTGAACTCTTCCCCCTCATAAAAAAGAAAAGAAAATCTGAAAGTATTCAGACTTTAATGCTAAATCAGAGGGCGTGTCAAGATTTTCCTATGTTTCCATTGACCTCTCAGTTTACCAAGCCGCTCTTGGATTTACTTTTGTTATTGTAACTGTTTTTGCTTTTTTAACCTTACTATTAAAAATAACCTTTTCTTCACACTTACACTACAAAATTTAAAAATAAAATCACAGTTTTTTTAGAAGCAGCACATTTTTTTAAAATTCCCAATACAGCGTTAAGTGTTGCCATATATATTTCCATTCTTTTCACTCTATAAAATCTTTCTCAGTTCATCATATCAACATTCAATTATCTTAGTAAAATGATGGACATAGCTTTTACATAACTGTTATTGTAACATAACATTTTTTTTGTCTTTTTATAATTAACTTTTTGTCTTTATTTATTAAACATCATTTTCTTTGCACTTACATCACACAAAATGTTTAAAAAGAGCATATCTTTAGAATTCTTGATAGAGTGTTAAGAGTTGCTATATATTTCTATTATGTTTGCTGGTGGCAACATCCATTTACTTAAAAAAAGAAGAAGAAGAAGAAATGACCAAAAAAAAAATTGAGGATAGACATTTTAGACAAAAAAGTGAGGACCTGCACTTATAATATCTAACCTCTGGT
>KK121264.1:225516-279471 GCA_000611955.2 Stegodyphus mimosarum | reverse complement strand
CAAACGCGCATCACTGTGCTGCTGTTACGCTGCACACGAGAGGCTACTGCACGATACGACAATCCAGCTTCACGAAGGCCGATGATTCTCCCTCGTTCAAACTCTGTAAGTTGTTCAAATCTCGCTCTCTTTCGTCGACGAGGCATAAGTACAGATTGAGTTAACGTTTACCACTAGCAGATAACCACCGATAACCATACACGCCTCGCTACAGCCGTCTATTTATTCGGATCCATCAGCCGTTCAGAGGGCGCTGCTCAGCATACGCATGCGCTACGGATTTGCAATTCTAATCATTTGCATATCATGCGCTACTTTGCATTTCCTGAAAATTTCAGCTCACTCGCGTAAGTCCTTCATGGTGTTGCAATTTTCACAAACGTGAGTGTAGTTGGAGTCTATGAATTCCCCCTATGATCAATCTTTATATTCACATACTTATTTTACGATTTCAGGAGTAAGGATTACATCTGATTGCCTGGTTTTGAAAAACAATGTACTGTCCACTTATGAAGACAGTTTTTGTGACATGTTATTTCCTTCATACACACTTAGACAGAAAAAAATGACGCACCAAGAAGGAGTTATCCGAATGGGACAAAAATCGGTAGAAGTGATGTACATGTACAGAAAAACAAATGATTACAGTTTGAGAAAAATTGGATGATTTATTGAAGTGATAGAGCTTCACAAAACGAAAAAGTCAGTAACACGTTTGTCCACCTCTGGCCCTTATACAAGCAGTTATTCGGCTTGGCATCGATTGATAGAGGTTGCGGATGTCTTCCTGAGGAATATCGTGCCAAATTCTATCCATCTGGCACATCAACATCTCAAGTTGGTTGGAGGGCCCTGCCCATAATGCTCCAAATGTGCTCAATAGGAGAGAGATCCGGCGACCTTGCTGGCCAAGGTAATGTTCAATAAGCACTAAGGCAAGCAGTAGAAATATTTGCTGTGGGGGGGCGGGCATTATCTTGCGGAAATGTAAGCCCATGGTGGCGTGACATGAAGCACAATGGGCCTTCGAACTTCGACGTACCACTGTGCTGTAAGGTTGCGACGGATGACAACCAAAGGGGGTCCTACTATGAAATGAAATGGCACCCCAGGCCATTACTCCTGATTGGCAGCCTGTCTGCCAGAAGACAGTCAGGTTGGTATCACACCGCTGTCCGGGGCATTTCCAGAGTTGCCTTCACTGGTCATCGGGGCTCAATTCAAAGCGGGACTCATCACTGAAGACTATTCTACTCCAGTCAGTGACATTCCAGTGCGAATGAGCCCGACACCACTGCAAAAGGGGTTGACGTTGTACAGAGGTCAATGGTAGTCGTCACAAGGGGTGCCGTGACCTCAGCCCCCTTTCTGTGAGCCGTCTATGAATGGTCCTTGCGGTCACTGAAGCACTAGTTACACGTACAGTGAATGATAATGATGCATCTAGGGCTGTGAGTGCCGCTCTGACGATTCCTCGGTCTTCACGTTCTGTCGTTTCTCTAGGTCTACCGCTTCCTTCTTGACGGTGTGTGCGGCCTTGGTTCACCCATTCCTACCAACATCGTCTAATAGTGGCATGGTTCCTGCTCAAATGTCGAGCTATTTGCCGCTAAGACCAACTGGCTTCTTTGAGCCCAACTACACGACCTCTCTCAAATTCTGACATCTGTGCATATCATTCGTGCACCTGTATGCGAGGCATAGTTACTGTCTACCAGAGTACACGGAATGAAATTCATGAAGAATTTATGACCTGGAATCGTAATTTCTCCTCTTAAATATCCTGCCAGTTGTGCAGATCAGATGCGCTGTAGCGACAACCATTCATTCATTGGGAGCCAAAATGCAAAATTTTGCATTTTCCGTCGAATTGGTTATTTCCCCTTTCTGTCCTGAAAACAGCAACTGTTTATTATAAATTGCTCTAAACTGTATCATTTAAAAATTATTCTTCATCTCATATGATACTTAAATAATGCTAATTACAAAAGCATTTACATAACACCTCAGACAATAATAATTTCAAATTTGGGAAATTAAATTAACCCAATAGGAATAAAGCTGAACTAAATAATTTTGCACTAATTGTTCATCTTGGACATACAGCACTTTCTCATTTACCTACTCAGAATCTGCTAATGCCTGCTGTTCCTTTTTTCTTCAAATATATCTTTAAAAAATCCAAAGGGTACTGATGTAGTTCTTCAACAACAGATGCACTTACTGAACCAGTTTATGTGTTTTCTTATTTGCCAATAAAAATAAAATGACTGTTAATATCTTTTATCCACCAAGTTCCGTTCACTTTGTAGATCATGCTCTCAGCTGCCTCAGTGATTTCTAACAGTGATTGACACATACACTCAACAATTTATTCGTATATTCACCCTTTTTTAATAATTTTATCCTATGAAAGTTGAGAGTGGACAATTATGCAAATAATTTATTTTCAAAGGATGCAGTTGCAATAAAAATATGAAAAATTAAAAGCATTTGTAGAAATACTGTCACAATTTAATTTTTTTTAATATTTTTATTTTCTTACCTGCTTATCTTTAAAAGATCTCTTGACTTTTGCTCTTACTTTATGCTTAATCATCATAAATGCTTTATTTTTATTATGCTCCTTCTGTGTTTTGCTTGAGAAAGGATTTTTGCTTTTTTTCTTTCCAAATTTCTCTCTGCCTTCTCTTCCCTCCTAAAAGAATGAAAGATACTAGTAAGTATAATATTCTCCAGAAAAAAAATATTAGTAATAGATACATGTGTATATAGTTAAAACAATTTTAAAAGAAAGTTTTTTTTTTCCTTTCATGAATAGCTTTCTTAAAACTGAAGACCAATGCAAGCATTTAAAGTTTCAAATAATCTATCTCCAAACACTTACCCGCACAGTTGCTAATCTGGTTTCTTTGTCTGGCTTGGGCCTTTTGTGTAATTTTTCAATATCTTTCAGAGATACAAGTTCTCTCCTGGGAAAGAGCAAATGTTTGTTAGGGTGTATAAAAATTAAACAGTTTTTTCGTGAATTCATAAATGCATATGGAAAAAAGAATAGAAAAAAGAAAGGGGCCCTAAAACTAATTTTTGTTCTCACTTTGCAATGCAATTATCACAATTAGAAAAATATTTTAAATCACATTCCCACAGAACAAGGGTTAACCTTTTCAGTCTTGGATTATTTTAGATGCATGAAAAAAATAGTCTACAAAATATTATTTATAAGTGAAGAACTCCCTTGCAACATATTAACAAGTTCCTACTTTTGAATTGCAGAAACTAGGATGTCATGGTAGTTGGTGGTCATCATCAGGTCTCAAAGTACACACTTACGTGTTTTCTTAAGTGAGAAAACAGACGTTGACAAGCTGCAAGATGAGACCTCTGGCAATGAATAATAAAAAAATACCTTCTGCTGATAAAATAGACCTCTATATATGAAGGTCACAAATGCTGCCAGCTGAGTCAAATGGTTTAAAATATTCATACTGATGACTCATACTGATTCAAATGATTAATTATTCAGTTTGTATAGAGAGGTCTTTCTTAAAATTGAAATTCTCTTTAGCTGATTATCACCCTGCATATCTCCACTCTTCAGATTTTGTTACTTCATTTCTTCAGATACAGTATATTTCCATGTACAAGCCAAAAACTTTTGGTACATTTTCTAAAGCAAAATTACAGTAGTCAGATTATATACAGATTATATATGGATCCACTTGACTCACAAAAAATGGGGCACAAGCAGCAATAAATGATCAAATACAGCATTTTTTTATTTCTCTAGTTTATATTTCTTTTATGAAACAAATTTATTTAAAAAATTATTTTCAATGGAATGAGTTATTCGTTTTATGAAAATATATTGTTTTATGTTTGTAATTCTTTACATTGCTGGTTTTGTTGCGTCACCAAAGCAAAAAAATCTAATGTCCATGAAATTTACGCCTGGCTAATGGAAAGTGATCGCATGCTACCTTTTTGGATTTCCGTATATCCGCTAATTAGACATGTCTTTTCTTCCATTCTCCAACCTGTTTTTTAGTTAACAGAAGTTCTGTGCAGCCATACCATTGCTATAAATTTCAACAAACATTACCATTTGTCATTTGTAATTTGCATATAAGAATATCTCTTCCTGCTCGTCCTCCAGACAAAAATAAAATTGAAATAAGACTGGCACATATACCACAGATCATATACAATACAACAAATAAAATGGGGAAAATATGTTAGTTTCAGATAGAATTAACAAAGTAACAGCTATCATTATAGGCATTTTATTTTACAGCAATTTTAAGTGGATAATATTCCACTTGATTTACCTGCTCGACCACATTTTTCGCCCTCATCGCAACGTTACTTCATAACTAAACGTTACAGGTATTTTTTTTTTTTAGGTTTTTTTTTTTTTTTTTTTTCATTTCAGGTGGTATACATGTTTTGAAATTTGAGTAAATTTTTGATGAAAAAATGCACTCTCATCTTATACATGGATTGGATTATATTCAGAAATACACGGTGTACTTTTTAGCTCTACAGTATGGAAGTCATTTTGACACATCATACTAATCCATAGGTATGTATACTATTGGGTTCGTATAGTGGACTAAAGATAATTTCTATGCCTTCAATCTTCGGCCTAGGTTCAAACCTTTGAGAAGACAGTGCTATTTCTAACTCTAGTGTCTTTATAGAAGAAGCACTTAAAATCCTCACACTTATTTACCAAAAACTCCCTCAGGAGGCCTTCAATATGAGAAGATGAGTTTAAGAACCCCAGATTCATCCCTGGATACAGACAAAGCTTAAATGAAGATGAAAAATATTTTCAGAGATGAATTTTTCATCATGCTTGCCCGTGGGTTTAATGCTAAGACATGGTCTTGTAATCACAGCGACAATACTACTAATAATGTAAATAACTGAAAACAATACATTCCAAATAATAAATAAATAAATAAGTAAGTCTGTAACCACATATTGCAAGACTTTACCAGTTCTGGAAAAAGAGCTATTCTAAGCACCAGGACTGACTCCCAGCATAGGTAACGCAGGCAAGCCACCTAGGACACTGGATAAGGTTGTTTTCATAAGATGATAATTAAATTAAGTATATTGTACTTTCACTTACTAATATATTCAATTTCTATGGTTGTCAAACTGTATTGATCACAGTGAAAACTACTTAGATCAGGCTTGAATACAAAATTTTTATGAAGAATTTTCTACTCAAGGCTAAATAAATAAATTACACACTACCCAAGATACTTAATGAATAAAAATATTTTAGAAATTACATTTTTCAGTTAAATATCATGCAAATAATTGTATAAAGTACTGGCATCCCGTAAAGGATAACTAGCTGCTTATACAGGGTGCATACGAAAATCCCTTAACCTGAAAATTCTTGTGAATGGAGACAGCTACAGCTATACGAGATAATGGGATAGTAAACCAACTGCGCCCAATGTACTGCAAATGACAGCAGTGCCTCTAGTGGCAAAATTTGGAAGATAGGCATTGCAAATCGAAAATAAAAAGAGATAGAGCAAAATTTCCAATTAGTAAGTTTTAGAGCATCAATTAATTAGTATGAAATGACATTTGGTTCACACGGATAAGTTAAATTGTCACTTGTATGCCATTTTGGAAATGTAGCAATTGCAATTGCAATTATACTGCACTGTAACATTTATGAAACTTTAATTTCCAATGCATTTAAAATTTTAGTTTAAAAGGTGTTGGCTCTTGCTTCATACAAACAGCATAATCTCAATTCTCATTATAATCTCGATGTCACACGATAACATTAACTTGGTATCACTATGTCAGAGTTTGCTTTAACATGCTTTTTTTTTTGTGTGTGTGCGTGATGTTATCAAACTGCATTGATGTAAGTACATGATTTTTGCAATAAAATGTTGCATATTTCTTAATATCACTATACTTTTCAAACGTTTACACAAAATGGAGTGCATCAACTGCAGACATATTTGACTATACAAGCGACAGTTTATCTTATCTGTGTGAATCAAATGTTGTTTTGTACTACTTAATTGCTCTTCTAAAACCTTCTTATTGGAAATTTTGCTCTATCTCTTTTCATTTTTGATTTGCAATACCTATCTTCCAAAGAATTTTCAGCTTAAGGGGACTTTTCTATACACCCTGTATAATAAATCTGAAATTTCTCTTATGCTTTCCAGATATACAATTTTCAATTTTAGCTATCCTTTGCAATTCACCATTTGAATATTATAAAACATTTTGATCATTCCTTAGTGCTTGCCTTCGGGATGTAATTAGAAACACACTCACTAGCAATCGAAAAGTCTAGAACTCGACACTTTGTGCACACCCACTTGCTCGGATGTGGTTTATGCACTTTTGTTAAAATTATTTGAAAGTGTGAATGATAACTTTTTTTCCACTCATCTACAATGAAAAAAAAATAAAGGAAAACAGGTTGTTATAAATTAAGAAGTTCGCCAAGATAGATTTTCGAATTCCTTCCTAAATTTCGCACCAAATTTTATGAAATTTAATATTTAGGCATAATTTGAGTTGTAGAATCAAAATATGGGAAAAAACTGACATGTCATTTCAGAAAAAGTCTGATTTTGTGTCAAAATACCTACGTTAGAGTGATGCTATATATAAATCTAATATATATGCTAAATCGCACTTCCGAGACATGAGAAATAGAATTTGAATTTTGTCAATCGGCCCAGTAGAGCAGGAGATATAGAACAATTGCATTTTTTTAATCCAAAGGGGCTTTCTCCATGAAGGACTATTGTTTTCGTTTTGCGATTTTGTGTTGATTCACTATAAATGCCTGATTCACTTTTCAAATTGTTGTTACCAAATGTTGTATTATATTAAAAATCACCTTGTATTATATTAAAAAAAATTAAATAATGAAGAATCTGCATAAAAGCATGTATATTTCTCCAAATGTGATAAAACAACAGTACCTAGAGCCATCCAATTTTGAACGTACGTTTCCACCCGAATATGTACATCTGGAAGCTCAAATTTGGAATTTGTTTTATTATCTATTTCATATTTTATAAAACTTTAACAAATTTTTGATGAACAAACTCAATGATTTAAAAGCGAGCAAATTTCACTCTATGGGAAAGAAAAAACCTTTTTATCTCCAGCGGAACTGTGTATCAGAAGTTCTAAAGATATCCTCATTTTAAAACTATTTTGCAATATTGATGTTGAATTGAATTTTATGGTTTAAGTGAGAAGAACATGATATTTAATAAATAAAGGTAAAACACAAAATGTTAAAAAAATGCCCCTTTGAACATAATTTAAAATCTAAAAATTTTTCTTTTCTTTTTTTTTTCTGGCAGTGTATATACTTTTTTCAAAACTTTTCTTACTTCAGTAGTATACAGCTGTTGCAATAGTTTCAATTTTTCCTTCCTTTTAGAACTTCTTTCAAGGTAATAATAAATATCAACAATGTATTCTTCTACACTCACTGGTAAAGAAGCTGTGCCCTTTTCAGCTGCTAATTTAAGAGGTGATAGGTGCACCTCATATGCAAATATGAATCTTCCTTTCCTCAGACACCTGCAACACCAGTCTTCTAGCCTACCATTACAAGGGCATTATCGGCACCAAGTGCTAAGCAATTTACTTAGAGGAATTTCATTTTCTTTTAAAATTTTAATAATTTGTTGTCAAATGTTCTTCTAAAGTGGGGACAAAAAGGAACTTACACTCAATTTCTGAAAACAAAGGATTAAAAAATGAAACAACAACTGGATACAGTTTTGAATCAGTATTATTATTCCTATCCATGGAGTGGCAGAATGGAACCATGTTAATGCAATCAGTAATTGAAGATTTATTTTTCATACACATTTCTCACTGATATGATTTTGGTTTTCTTTTATATGTGATCTAGAGGAAAACTAAGTGCTTTCAAATGTCCCCAAACCCCCTTTTTTTTTAAATTTATTTATTTATTGGTGCATATAACAAATAAGACAAGCTACATAAATCATGAGAAATTTTAAGAGAAAGTCAGAAGAAGTATGTTGTAAATCATGTTGGTAGGAGAATGGTCAGAAAATGGGAGTCTCCCACATAAATTGGCAGAGTTGGCAACTCTGATATGGCCTTCAAATAAATACCAAAGACTAAGGGACAATACAGCAGAAATTTTAATTTGTAAAATTTACTTTAGCTATCAAGATAGTCATACGGAATAATCAGATCATTAATCACATTTAAACTGCTATTCTTGTATAGACAAAATTTATTTATTAACACAATAAAATATTTTCATTTATTAAATGGCAATAACAAAATTTACTAATAAAAGTATACGTAGAAACACATTATATTCAAGTTAAAAATGGAATCAATGTCAGAAAAAAGGTTAGTAAATCAGTAAAACTGCGGAAAAAGCAGGAACTAATACTAGTATGTGCAAGATGTATTAATATAAAAGCTGCATGAAATATGAAACTTACCTTTGAATGTCTGCTATATCAATATTCTCTGCTTTTCTCTTTTTTCCTTTGGCAAACTGGATTTCTTTTGCAACTTGAGCAACTTTTAATTTCTTGAATTCTTCCTGGGATAAGATACGGGATTGTGATATAGCTATTGCTTTTTCTTTGTCATCAACTTTTGGCTGAGAGGTCTTTGATTCTGTGTTTTCTGATTTCTCCTTTTCGTTATTTGATTCTTCAACATCTGTTTGATTCTTATCTTGATTTACATCTGTTTTACATTCATCAGACTTTTCCACTGCTGTAGATGAAATGTCTTCATCTTTTGCTTCCTTTAAAAATACATGAATAAACTATGTTACTAAATAAATGATTTCAACAATCCTTTCTCCCAATTTTGGAACTAAAAGAACACAATAACTGGATCTGAACAAAAAATGTCTAATTATTGCATAGCGATTTCCACTGGTTAATAACAGTAGAAAAAAAAAAAAAGTACAAATTATGATACCAATCAAGGTGGAATTTTTGTGAATGATAACCTGGCAGGAAAAAATAAGGAGAAATGGAAAATAAGTAAAGTTTCTACTTATTATAATAATTACTTTTCTTTATCAACATATTCTGAAGACTCTTATAATAATTTTAATTACTGTAATGTTAAAATTTTCTACAACCAAAGTAGATATTTTATTTAAATTATTAAGAATATTTTTTGATAATACCATTAGCATTAATTTTATTATTTATTTGTTTCTAATTAGTCTTAACACTATTACAGTTACTTTCCTCCTTTTATCCCTTTTTATTCTTATTACAAGGTTGCCACTCAAACAGAAGAATGAAATTTCCTGACTTTTCCAGGTTTTCCAAAGGTGTTTTAAGAAAATTCCAGTCTATCCGTGTAATGCACTTTAGCTGTGCTAAGGAGGTAAATTAATCATGGTGCCACTTGAAAACGCAAAAGTTTGCCAATTACATATGACTTAATATATATACATAATCCCCAAAGCATTACTATTATAACTATAATAGGGGTCGTTTTCTCCCCTGAAGATTGAGATTAGAATCTGCCCAATGTGGATTAAAAATGCCTTTTTTTTTTTTTTTTTTGCAGACATTTTGCAGTTAAACGAAAGAAAAATCGATTTAATGATATTTTTATATAAATTAAGATATTTTATATTTATTTAGCAGCATACATAAGCAAAAATATGTACATTAAATTTCATGATGTTATGTCATCATACTGCTAGAATTAGTTTCAGGATTATGCCAAAGAAAATTTCCTGAAATTTGAAAGTATTATTTGCTAATAAAATAATAAGCAAATTTAGAGGGAAGAAGCAACATTAAATTATATGAATAACATTAAAATAATTAAAAACTGAATTACAATAATCAATGATATTTTGGCAAATATTAGTTATATTACATGATAGATGACCACCAATACCAAAATGACTCATTTACTGTTCAACATCATGTCTCCAAATCCTGTTGTACCATGCATGGAGGTTAGAATAGAATACATGGAGGTTGATTTTGTTTTATACAGGAATATATGTTTGCTTTAGTTCAACATGCACTACACATGCACATGAGCATGCCAGTCTCTCGATTCTCGACGCTAAGTTGCTGCAAACTTGCTTTACCTTTCTAAAAGACAATCTGATTGGAGCTGCCAACGTTGGCTCCATGCCAGCTGTCAGGATGACGCTCAAGCAGGCCGAGAAAGTAATTGCATCCAACGTCAGCGAAAAATTCACTTTTTGGAAGGGATCGCTATATGAAATTCCCTGAAATTTTTGTTCAATTTTCAAATTCCCTGACTTTTTCTGGTTTTCCCGGTAATGTGGCAACCCTGTTATTAATTCTACATTTACTTCTTTTAACCTTTCCCAACATTCTACTTGACTATTAATCTCTTATTTGATTGAATAGCTTGTTTATCCCTAATCAGCAATATTACTTTCCAGTCTTTATCAGTTAAAAATGTGTTGGTAAGCTTAACAATGCTAATCAGACTTTTTTTGGGGAGGGCAGAGCACATATCTATACTCCTGACATTCTAATTTCACATGCATATGATGAAAAATTTTGAAAATTTTTCACAGCCAGTTAAAAATTAGTCTAATTGAAATGCAAGTATACCTAAAGCTGCACTAAAGCTGTCAGCGCTGGTCATACCTAAAGCTATAAGCATTTAAGTGTTAAAAGTCTGATTCTGGAAGAAATTTTATCTCAATTTTTAACTTATAGATCACATGACTTCATACAAATAAAAATCTGGATAAAATGAAAGCCAGAAGTCTTTTCATATTAAAGATTACTGATGTAAAAAGATTTGGCCAATTTATACAATAATTATCAGTTTTAAAGTTCTTTTAAGTCTTATTCGAACATATTAAACAAGTAAAAATTCACATTCACACTTATATTAGTATCAGATGTGTACAATAGTTTCCAAAATAGAATTGAGCACTTTTGCACTTACAATTTAATGTGAATAGTTTATTTCACATTGAATCTAAAATAAAATGATGAAGTTATTAAATGCAAGCCATTTTGTAATAAAAAGCTACTGTGGTTTCCCCCCCCCACACACACACAGAATTTTCAAAATTTTATTGCAATTTCTCCCTTTTTTTACTGCAGTAGTGGGGGCTGTATGGTTTTTCAGTTATTCAGTTTGCAAGGTACCAGTCTGCAGCATTTCGAGCATCTGTACCTTCAGCTAATGTTCAAACTTATGGTATCATAAAATGCAAGTATTTCAGACAGATGGCAACTTAAAATGAAATATCTGACATGTACATCACATGACTTCCCTGTACAGCCTATTAAATTATACACATTTTTCGCTGCATTACATTTAAACTTACTTTTTCAAATTTTATTAGAGATATATTTCTCATTCAACCAATTTAGTTTTCACTTCATAGCAAGGCAAAAATACATAAAAACTCAAAGCGTCTTCATTAAAAATTGTAAAATACAGAAAACATAAAATACCAAATACAGTTTAAAGAAAACTGATGATTAAAATTAAGAGTTTCTACGCAAAAGCAGTGGGCGAGATGACAGATTTTTTGCTCACACAATTTAATGCTTACTTTTGGCCACAACTGGCAAAAAGACACTGAAATTAGTGCAAAAACTGACTTAATTCACTATTATACTAAGAGTTTCAAATGTAAACAAATGGCAGCCTCATCAGGCTTCATAATACTTAAAACTTTTGAATTGTTGATAATTCTACAACCAATCCATGCAAATTAACTGAACACATAAAAACCTTAACTGGAACATAAGAAAAACATAATTCAATCACTTCTAAAGCAAAAAACACACAATTTACCAACATATAAGAATAAAAGAAAAACTGAGCTCACTGAACTGTGTAACAGAGTGGGTATATATATATATATATATATGTAATGAAAGCAAATTTTAGAATTACTGTTGTAAGAACACTGAGACAGATGTGTAGCAATTTTGTTTGGCTTAAATACTTGATGCCTAGAGTGTTGACCCATATTGAAGAGGAAAAATTAGAGCTGGATTAAGTTCCATTTTTATTTAAATTCACATTTGTGGCCACAATTCATTTGACACTCTAATCATGCCTATTCAAGAATATTTACACTTTTGAATATTATTGCTATTGAAAGAGAGCACAGTGGCATTCAAGCAGCTCGAAGGGTGAAGTTAAAAGTACATATTTATCCAATATGACAGTCTGTTAAGAGAAGGGTTTTGGTTTACATTAGAAAGGTTTCTGTTCTCAGAGTTTAGGTTCCCAATTAACTACATCATCAGCATTACGCAAGTTTTGTGGCACAGAATAATCTAGAAATGGCGCAGTCTAGAAATGTTGTTATTTTTAAGTAGAATGAAGAAACAAAATATCCAAATTAAAAATAAGGAATTAAGAAGTTATTAATAAATTAAATTATAAAGCAGACTTACATATTTTTTATCTTACATACACATACACACACATATATATACCTACTCTGTATGCATCCAATATGCAGCCGCCAAGACGGGAAGTGGTTAGTGACTCTGACTGCCATACCAAAGGGCCCGTGTTTTAATCCAGGAGAAGGCATGGATGTAAATTGTGTGTCCCTTCATAGGATGCAATGGTTGCCCACCACTTTCAGCCTTAGGAGTGGCTAATGCTTTTCACGTCTAGTGCCCACCATTGAGGGAGGGGAAATTTAAATATGCTTGATGCGGCTAATTGCAACCAAAAAGGGAAGTGCACAACTACATGTTACAGCAGTCTCATACACAAAATATCAACATTTTACAGCTAATTGTTTTTGAGTTATGCAAGATACATATATGTACATATAGACATCACGAAAAAAATTTCTTCTGAATCCGTTTTAAATCCATTTTACAATTCTTTGTGAGGAAAAAAAAAAGCGCTTTATTCTGTCCGTACATACAGATGTCATGCAAAAACTGTTGAAATATGATACACACAAATTTTTTGCGTTACAATTTTTCCTTTACCTCGTAGAAGGATGTAAAAACAGGTAGAGTCACTGCAAATGCATGACTGGCTGTATTTTTACTTTATGCATGTCATTTTAAGAGTTGGTAACATTTCATGTATTATGATGAAAATAAATTATTACTTCTTAAGTGCTCCCAACATTTTATGACTTGTATACACACACACAAAAAAAGGGGGAATTTCAAATTACACTAATGGATTTGTAAAGTTTTTATGCTCTCGTTGAGCTTACAGTTAACCTACTTGCTCTTTAACTCACCCCTGTAGACACAATCTTTTTGTTCTTTTAACTCAATTATTAAACTTCACTTTCTTTGCACTTATGCCACAAAAAATTGAAGAGCAAAATCATGCAAGTTTTAAAAATGGCATATCTTTAGAATTTCTAATACAGTTTTTAATGTTGCCATGCATTTTTTAGCCCCTAATATTATTCTCAAACCTTTAGTTTTGCACTAAATGATTTTTGTTACCCGTTTTGCTTTTCAAATACCTAGCTGTTGGCTGGCCGTGTCACCATCCAAAATAATAAAAAAAAAAAAAAAAAAGAAAAAAAAAAAAAAAAAAAAAAAAAAAAGAAGAAGAAGAATTCTAATAAATTCAGCTAGTGTCATTTCACAGATCCAGTGGCAATAAAGACAGAAAAAACGGCATTTATTGCATTTTAATAGCTTAAGTTTGTAAATCAGTAACAGGAAGATTAAAAGAAAAATTAAATACCTTACACTTCCCCAAAAAGCAGTAGATTAGTGCGTGGAAGTTAAATATATTTTATATTAGACACATTTAGAATTCCTGATAAAGTGTTAAAAGTTGCAGATATATTTTTTATATTTCCTATATTATTTCCTTAAAATAATACATGAAAATAACATTTGATGGCAACATCCTTTCATTTGTGTTTCCATACATTTTTTAGATTCTAAAAATAATATATGACCATAACATTTGGTGGCAACATATGAAAAGTGAAATGGACCAAATGGTAAGTTTCAAAGTAAAGCATTTCTAATTCTAAAAGAGCAACTTTTACAAAAGGGAGTATGGATCAGAATAACTAATTGATAAAACTAGTTAACAACAATAATTATAAGTTCTTTGCAGCTTTCAACAATGTGAAGACGAACATGAAACATACTGCAAGTTATTAATTACAACATTCAGTACCTGCCGCTCACTAAAATCCTTCTGTTCCAAATGTTACCTGAGTTTATTAAGTGGCTGAGTTCAACAAACGGCAATTTGTGTATTGTAAATTGTACTTACAATTTTAAACTTTTCAAGTAAAATAATAATTAAAACCTAATTCAATAGTTAAAAATTAATGCTAAAATTACACAAATTTATGCAATTTTCAAATTCATTTTTTAATTTTTTATAAAAACATTTTTAAATTTACATTTTTGATGAAATTTTACCTTTTACATACAATTATTCTAACTGTGTTTATTTCATATCAGCAGCAGTTTCTCAGTTGCATTCTTAATTTCATAAAACTGCAGGGAGCATTTTGATTAGCACTTTTCAGCTCAAGAGTTTTTCTCAGAATCTACAGTGCTTTTCTAGATTTGACTGATATGGCATGTCATCATTGTTTCTGCTTCATTTCTGAAGTTCTTTTACCACTTTCATAAAAAGTTTTTATGCAGGTTGACTCAATATTGTTGTAAAATAACACGCATTTCTAATGAATGTTAATAACTTTTCTCACTGATATCTGAAACATTAGCTATAATTTGCAGTTCCTATAAGGCTTTTTTTACATGAAAGCCCCATTTTTTAAAACAGATTTTAACTGATTTTGAGATATTAACCCTATATTGACTACAATATGCATGGCCTTTAGCAGAGATATCGACTTACGTGTGCCTTTTGAAGTGCTTGCATTTTCAAAGAATTCAATTCTGTTCCATCATTATCTGAATATTTTTTCTCTAATGACATTTAAAAGCTTTAAATTAAAGGAAAATTTCCTAAAATTAAAGGAACATTGTTTTTGCAGGAAGAGACAGAAATGTCTCTTATTATTATAAATTCTCTTATTATCTCTTATTATTATTAGAAATGTCTCTTATTAAAGATATTACAGGTGTATGTGCTGTATAATTATCTAATTAGTAAAGCTATTATTTTTGAATTTGCTGCCCCATTTAAAAAGAAAAATTGGTAAAAATACTACTTGTCATCCATGAGTTCTTGCTGCTATGGTAAATAAGAGGTCTTGGTTCCTTCAAACATAGAAGTTTTTCACTTTTGTTAGCATTAGCAACCAATGCTGTCTTGCTAATTGCATCCATATTGCATTTTAATGACACAGTAACTTATTCCTTTAGTTTCTTAAACCAACTGCTTTTCATTTAAAAATATTAATGTATGTCTAGTAATGTTTTGGAATATAATCCAGTTTTGTTTGTATTATAAACTCTGTATAGCTTGTATTCAATTAGCAGCCCAAGTAAACCACCTTTTATCTAGTTATCAAAATGCTTTAGAAACACATTTTAGTTTTATAACTTGAAACCATTCTAGAAAAGCATTCAATATCTCTCAATCCCCCCTGCTTTTTCGAGACATTTGAATTTTTATTATTAATTCATTAATTATAATTCCTTGTTTAAGTAAATAGCATAATGTTGTTTGGGAAATAGCCAATTCATTATAGTTTTTCTCTGGCTACAATTACCAAAAACATTAGAATTTTATCAATTTATTCTTTTCTTTCAAGCTTAAGTCACTTCACTTCACATTGTTGACATGCTACAAGTTAGGCAGTTTAGATTTAAAAAATACCTCTTCCAGTGATTTATACAATTTCAATTCTTACGTTTCTAGCCAGCAGAAGGATCAACCATCTCTTTTCATTCAAAGATTCTTAAAAGTATCGTACTGTTAAGAAGTATTTTATGAACTTTTTTTATAACTCTATGTTAACAAATTGCGTCTATCCCAAAGAGAAGATTTTTGAATGTGAAAGCCATTAAGGATAAGATGTTGCATTTCCTCTTTAAATCAGCTGGTATTTGAAAAGGAACCCTTGCTCATTTACAGTGTCTCTAGAGGACTGTTTTTGTTAACAACTTTAAGCTAAGGAAATTTTGCCTTTCTGAAATCCACTGCAGACAAAAAACTCTGAAAACAGCATTTCACAGGTATAGACGGTAGGAAAATTTCAGCCAAAGCCATTTTATTGAAGCATTACATACCTGAATGATGAAGCTGCGATATATAACACACTTAAAAAAAAAAAAAAAAAAAACGCTCTCTGATAAGATATAAAGCAAATTGGACGCAAATTGATATACATACAGGTTATGATGAAAAATGCAAAATTTTACAGGAGAAATTATGATTCCAGGTCATAAATTCTTCACGAATTTCATTCTGTGTATTCCAGTAGACAGTAACTATGAATCGCATACAGATGCACGAACGATATGTGCAGATGTCAGAATTTGAGAGAGGTCATGTAGTTGGGCTCAGAAGCCGGTTGGCCTCATTGGCGAATAACTCGATATTTGTGCAGGAGCGATGCCACTATTAGATGATGTTGGCAGGAATGGGTGAACCAAGGCCGCACACACCGTCAAGAACAAAGCGGTAGACCTAGAGAAACGACAGAACGTGAAGACCGAGGAATCATCAGAGCGGCACTCACAGCCCCAGACGCATCATTATCATCAATTGTACGTGCAACTAGTGCTTCAGTGACTGCAAGATTCATAGACGGCTCACAGAAAGGGGGGTGAGGTCACGGCACCCCTTGCGCCGACTACCATTGACCTCTGTACAACATCAAGCTCGTCTGCAGTGGTATCGGGCTCGTTCACACTGGAATGTCACTGACTGGAGTAGAATAGTCTTCAGTGATGAGTCCCGCTTTGAACTGAGCCCCGATGACCAGCGAAGGTGAGTCTGGAGAAGCTCAAGACAGTGGTGTGATACCAACTTGTCTTCCAGCAGACAGGCCGACAACCAGGAGTGACGGTCTGGGGTGCCATTTCATTTCACAGTAGAACCCTTTTGGTTGTCATCCGTCACAACCTTACAGCACAGCAGTATGTCGACGAAGTTCTAAGGCCCGTTGTGTTGCCTTTCATGTCACGCCACCATGGGCTTACATTTCAGCAAGATAATGCCCATCCCTACACTGCACATGTTTCTACTGCTTGCCAAACATTACCTTGGCTAGCAAGGTCGCCGGATCTCTCTCCTATTGAGCACTTTTGGAGCATTATGGGCAGGGCCCTCCAAGCAGCTCGAGATGTTGACAATCTAGCATGCCAGTTGGACAGAATTTGGCACGATATCCCTCAGGAGGACATCCACAACCTCTATCAATCGATGCCAAGCCGAATAACTGCTTACATAAGGGTCAGAGGTGGACAAATGCATTACTGACTTTTTCACTTTGTAAAGCTCTATCACTTCAATAAATCATCCAATTTTTCTCAAACTGTAATTATTTGTTTTTCTGTACATGCACATCACTTCTACCGATTTTCATCCCATTCAGATAAATCCTTTTTGGTGCGTTTTTTTTTTTTTTTTGTCTAAGAGTGTATGTTAAATGAATGAGATATGAAATGCTTTGATAAGTACAAGTACGATACGATATTCTGGCACTGAGGAATCAGTCTTTTGCCAATATGAGTTTTATAAGCAGTAGAGATGAGTTTAATAAATTATCTTCTCCTTGTTATTATTATTACTGATTAGTATGTACTAATCAGTAATAATAATAATTTTGTTTTGGTTCCTGGAAATTTGAACACAATAAGTGGCTGGGTTTGTTAACAAGTGAATTTAATAAGTGGCAAGAGTATATATTAATATTATATTATTAATTTAATACAAACATTATTTAAAATCTAAACACCATTTCGAAATGCCTTTTTAACTGCTATGCATAATTTATAAAAACATTATGAAACAACACCGCTGATCGAGATTAAAAAACAAACAAAGTACAAGTAGTACTTAATATAAAACATGTATGACTATGTACTTAAATCAAAGCTATAACAAATTTAATATGAAACACTGTACTGTTTCAGAATCTTGATCCTCTTTTTCTTCATCAGAATCCATCAATTCATCTTCTGAATGAGAAACATCAATCCAGCTACCTTCACTGTCATCATCATTGTCAACTACTTCACCACCTGAGAACATTTAAATACTACATAAAAATATATCACATACATACATCTTTAGTTCCCTTTAACAATTTAATACAAATGAAAATAAATCAGAAATTAAATTACCAGTTACATCATCTATTAAAGGCTCAAGAGGCAATGTTTCAGCACCAGGAACATAAGATTTAGCATCTAATGCACCATATTCTAATGGTTTTAGTTCTTTGATTGCTTCTGTAGGTTTATTCTGGAACAAAAATACATATTTTAAGTGAAATATAAATTCTATTTCGCACAGAAATTAAACAGAAAAAGAAAAATACATATATAGTATTATAATAAGAAAGCAAAAAGGAACTCACACGGTACTTTCTTTGTAAGAGATTAGGGTTGATACGTCGGAATAGCTGAATCAAAGACCGGGCTGCCATCATGACATCTTTAATAAGATAATGACATTTAAAATTACTACACAGAAAATATTTTAAAAATTCAAATCTTAAAAAAAAAAAATTCTAAGTAACAACAAATTATGTAGGTAGATATAAAAGTTTTTGGCTGCGCACATAAAACATTGGCAATATTAAATGAATAAATTTGAAAGTTTAGTGAGCGAAATTTTTTTTTTATTGTCTCTTCACTGTTCACTGAATCAAGTGATGCATTCAGTATATTTGTAATGTTTTAAACTGTTTAGAACAAAGTATTGCCATATTTCCTTAAACATCCCCCCTATTTTATTTATTTTATCATCCAAAAATCAAGAGAAAATTATGTGAATAATTTAATTTGCAAATATTCAAAAAAAATTTTAAAAGCCTCACATTGAAAAGGTGAGGGAGTGGAGAATATGTCCCCCAGTTTATCATAGTAAATGCAGCATTCTGTGATTGCATTTTGATTAAATTAGGTCTTAGTTCCAAAAACAGAAAATAATATTTGTTCTGCTTGTATGGTAACTCATCTCTTTCCTATTTGATGCTGAAATAACAGGAAAAACAATTTTGCATGGGCCAAGAATCCATAGAAGATGACTCAATGATAAAGACCACTGAGGCGAAACTATTGCTTCTGTCCAGGAGGAAATAGGGTGACAGGAGATAAAATGTCAAAAAGATAACAGCAAGATTGGTCTCATGTAAAACAACTTTTTATGCATTCTAAATCAGTATCTTCTTCAGGGGACGTCTCCACATGATGGCTACCTTCTTTTAACATTTCAAAAACAGCAACATGGCAGTGTCATTCAAAAGCAGCAATGTGGGTTTAATGTGCTTGACTATCTCACTTACAGCCCAGACTTAGGTCCAAGTGATTAATAACTGCTCTTAAAATTGAAATCTGATCTTCGTGGAAAGACATTCAGTGATAATGTTAGTTAAAACAAGACATTATGAAGCATTTTGAGGAAAAGCCTTCAAATAATTTTTTCAGGGAAAAAATGCTGTTTATTAAATGATGTGAAAAGGGCATCAAGGTAAAGGAGACCATACTGAAAAATAAAGTATTTAAATTTCTTTATTTTAGCCGTAAATCAGGCTGAAAGCTTTAGAATCTATTTATGTACATACATTATGCCTCAGAGTTTCATTACCAAAATAACTATCATGTGAATGTTTCATCAGACGTATGAAAGAATTTTTTTAGTTTTTAAATATGTTTTCCCATATATATATTACAATTAAACAATATACTAAGGAATGAAATATTTGATAAACAAAATTTCATCTATAATACTCCCTGAGAAAATTCTTTATATTAGCAAATATTATAATTAGGTTACACAATCAAATAACACATTTTTTTATCAAATTTTAATTCTACCATGTTCATTTAAAAAAGGGTGCAGGAGCTTCTTGCATATAGCATTTTAGCAGTACATTAATATATTTATATACATATTATATATCTATCAATTTATCATGTTACTCTATTCAATTATTAAGTTGTTAAAATGTTTGATATTATTACAACTTTTACATTCTAATTACAGTTTACCAATATTTTAAATATACAGTTTATATAATGCTTTAAAAATTAATGTCTCAACACAATTCAATCACTGTTTTGTGGTAGTATAACTCATGACTGGTTTATATATGATTATGGCAAAGCATATGAAGGCTACTTGCCTAAGAGGAGGTATGCCTTTATGGAGGACTTTCTAAGGAGAACTGGCTCATTATGCATGGGGAAAACCACGAAAATGACCATGAAGCCAGTCCTTTACCGGGAATCGAACCCAGGTTGAATTACCAGTATTTAACAACTTTACCATTAGGATAATGGTGGGTCCTTATAATTCCTGATAACTCACATGTATGATGACATAAAAATTAAACCAAAGCAACATATATATATATATATATATACAGGGTGGTTCAAAACTATATGTCAAAAAAGTAACGGCAAGTAGAAGGGACCTCAGTAAGCAGATTTCATACTGAAATGTGTGTGTGGTAATGCCGCAATAAAGCGCTACCATGTAAAACAATGTCACTCACAGGAAACTGAAAAGACAAATAAAGACAAAAGAAACAAAATTATTAACAGTTTACAATAGGTGCTTGAAAGAGCAGCCACCAACAGCAATACAAGATTCACAGTGGCAGCGCATGGATCGGTGTACACTGAAAAGACATCAGGCATGTCGAAGCACATGTCCAGCAGGCAACAAGATCTTCTGCAGATGTGACTGGACTCCCGTACATATGGCTTTTAATATGATCCCCAAAAGAAGAAATTCAAGCAGGTTAAATCAGAACGTTGTGTCCAGAGAACCATCCTATCCAATGCTGGCCATAGACAGCATCTAGGTGATTCCTGACGTTCTGGCTGAAGTGAGCTGGGGCTACATTATGCTGGAACCATATTCGTCTGTGAGCAGCTGCAGAAACATCGACCAAAAGTTCAGATAAGACATCCTGTAGGAAGATGCTGTATGTGTGGCCAGTTAAACAACAGGGTAGAATGTACAGTTTTACTAAGCTATTGTACACAATGCCTGGCCAAACATTAATGGAAAAACCTTTCTTGGTAAGTGTGTGTTATTGTGCCATGTGGGCTATCATGAGCGCACAGGTGAGAATTATGAGTGTTAGACATACCTGCCTGCATAAATGTAGCTTCATCAGTGAATAAAACATCTGCAGGGAAAGTCTGACTGTCTGTAGTCTGAAGTAGGTATCTCCAGGCAAAGCTGAGACTGGAAGATAATAGTCAGGGGTCATTGCTTGCACTCTCTGTAAATGATACGAATGCATTCCAGCTTCATGTAAAGTCTGCAAAACAGTCGTATGGCTCACACACAACACATGTCCTACAGCCCTCAAGCTTGACAAAGGATTATCTCCTACTGTGTTTAGTATTCTTTCTTCCACTGCAGGAATACTGCAATATCTTCCAATTCCAATATCACACCTGGATACATAAAATGATCCATTATCCAGAAATCACTCCCTATACATCCTTTGAGCAGCTAATCCATTTTCTTGAGCAAGGACCATACGTGAAATGCATCTCGACAAGCTCCGCATTGGTGTAATAACGTATGCTGCTCGATATCCGTGCAGGAAATGAAGAATCCAGCTAGCGCAGTGCTTTTATACGCTGCACTCATCAGCGTACTCTACTGGCTCAATGCGGCATTGCAGTACACATATTCCTGCATGAAATCTGCTTATTTAGGTCCCCTCTACCTGTCTTTACATTTTTGACACATAGTTTTGAACCACCCTGTGTATATATATATATATATATGGTGTGTGTGTATATATATTTTTTAATACATGTGTATATATATAAACACACATACATGTATTTAAAAAGAAATAAAAATACTATATGTAAATAAATAAAAACAAAAATTTGAATGAAAATGTAGCTACAAGTATTGATGGCAGTCAGCTGTAACAGCAACATTCTGGTTTCACAACTCAATCCACAATTCTTAACCTTGTTTGTTTTGGTTAGTCCTTCTATATAGTTATTATTGTGTAACAATGTGTGAAGAATTTAACAATAACAAATGTACAAATGATATTGAATAAAAATTTAAATGGTAACAACAGTTAATAAAAAGAAATTTTTCAGTACAATTTCCAACATAAAAATATGCACGGCTTCATACTTTTAGAAGATAAAATGGAAGGTAAGAAAGTTGCTCAAATTGTCTGCATGTCAGGCTAAGAATTGGCCTTTGTCAACTGTTACATTCATGAGTAATGCAGACAAGCCCTTACAATAAATACTAAAAGTGTTAGCTGTTAAACAAGCATGTTAGTGGAGAAAATGGAGAAATTAACAAAAATCAGACAAAAAAGACAGACTAGAAGAATGTTTTTTAAACAAAATTTTCAGGCACAATTAATTACATTTTGATAAACTGAAGGAGAAAGAACGTGGTAATGAAACATTTTTGGATAACACAGAATGTCTTGTGCATTATAAGCGTCACAACAATGATTGCTATGTTAAAATAACTATGATGGACATTTTCAAAGTTCTAGGATTTCAGCCAAATTTTTTTTATTTTGTCAGTTTTCATCAATAATGTATTTTCTTATCTCCCTAGCTCTTCTGCGTTAGATTCTGATAATTTAAAAACTCTTCGAAATTTTTTCTCTTTTTTGGTTGCATACAATTTCTCCCTTTGATGAATAGTTTAATCGGAAATTATAAATCCCTTGATACTTTTTTTTAATATATATTTTCAGCATATTCAATTTGTATTTTTATTTGCATTTTTGTATTAGCATTTAATTGATTTTATTTTGACTTGCATTTATTATTTGAACCATATTTTACAGAGATTCTTTGTTAAGCTACACGGACATGGCAGACGTTCTCACACTTATGAAACTTTTCAAACAGGACTTCTTAATCAAAATGCTAAACATTTAAGATTCAAACCTTGATACAAGAGTTTAAAATTATTATTGGTCTTTTAGTAGCTTAAATGCTACATGTTTATTGATGTTTCCTCGAAAAGAATGTTTAAGATGTAACTACGGTTCGGGAAAAAAATTTCTGTCTGCTTCAATGTATGACTTTCAAAGTTCTTCTAATGTAATGTTTGAGGGCATTATAACTGTCAGAGAAATATTTGTATTAAATGAAGAGATTGCATTGGAGACATATGGAAGATGACACATGATTGCATAGTTAACAGAGATGAAGGGGAAAACGGCATTTCAGTTGAAAATTTAAAAAATATTTATGTAAATGCCTAAAGATATCTATTAATAGCAGGTTAAATTAAATCTCTAGTAAAAAAAGGAAAACTGTGACAAGAGTCACATATGCTTGAGAAAAGCAGTCAATTCTCCATATCCCACTAGTTCTTCTGATAACCCAGAGATTCACAATGTCTACCCTTATCACAGATGAGCTTAGCCTGACGTACCATCTCCCTTAATCACCAGATGACCTCAATCGGGTCTTTCATAATGGATTAAATTCAGTGCCAGGCTATCTAAGGCATATATAAAATTACACTCAGTTCCATTGCTAAATAATATTAACACATACAGTCATAAATTATGCAAATGTAATTTGAAAATAACTATTTATATTAATTCTAAAACTTACACAATTTAGTTAAATTAAAAAAGAAAAAAGATTTTGCCTTTGTGGCATGTACATTCTCATTCACTTTATATAATGGGTATACATTATTAAGGGTTATTACAACTGCATTCCTGAAATATACTATGCAGCAAAAGTCCAACATAATTTTAAATAATTGTGAATATTGTGATACATTTACATACTTTCAAACTATTTCATTAGTGTAGAAACCGATTTATACAGTTGCTTATCTGTTTGGTTTATCAATATTTTTTAATAACTGCTAAGTTGCCCTGCTTTTTTCTGAGGGAAAGTATATTTCCTAGGAATGACTGCATATATATGGTTGTAACAAAAGTTTTCTGCTGAAAAACGTTCTTAATAAAGAAAGAAAAAAATTTTAAAAAAGAACATGAAAGCAGTAGTTTTAGTGTGGGTAGTTTTTTTTAGTTCAAAGGGGCTTAGTCCCTGAAGGACTATTGTTTTCGTTTTGTGATTTTGCGTTGAATCACTCTGAATGTCCATTTCACTTTTGAAATTGTTGCCACCAATATTATCGCCCTGTTTTATATTTGAAGAAATTAAATAATGAAGAATCTGCATAAATGCATGCATATTTCTCGCATTGTGATAAAGCAATGGTACCTAGAGCCATTCAATTTTGAATGACGTAATCCTACTGCAAATATGGGCATCCGAAAGCCCAAATTTGAAATTTGTTTTATTATCGATTTCATATTTTGTAAAACTTTAACGAATTTTTTATTAACAAACTCGAGGACTTCAAAGTGAGCAATGGCAATGTTGTACAGAAAAAAAATTTTATCTCCAGATCCTGTGCAGAATGGAAGATAGCACCAGCAAGATAGGGCCGAAGGTGTGAAAAAATGAAGAAGTTCAAGGAAGCAATGTTGAGGCTATATGGTAAGTGCAACAAATGATCACATTTGGATCCATACAGAGTGCATCCAGTGAATGCAGACCCATGTGGTCTTGCATTATCTTGATGGAACATTACCTTTTTGTGTCAGAACTCAGTTCCACATTTTCCCTCGATAGCAGCATCAACACAGACTAACATTTCGCTGTACACCTTACTGTTGAAGGTATTACCTTTTTCCAGATACTCTTTCTGGATAATACCATGGCAATCCCATCAGATACAAAGCATGATCTTTCTATTAGTCAAATTTCACTTTGCAATGTTGCCAATAGGCTCACCATGTGCAGACCAACCCCCTTTTCAGCCCGTGTTGTTGAAGTAAATCCACTTTTCATTATAAATAACAATCAAGTCCAGAATTTCATCCTTTCATTGATATTTGAGCAGATTAATGCTGGCCCGAACATGTCTGTCCTTATCTGCATGAGTCAACTCATGCGGTACCCAGCGACTGAATTTGTACATCAAGTTTATGTGATGCATAGCACAACTAATGGACATGGCATTAACATCTAACTCCTTAGCAAGCTCTCGAGCGGTTGCATACTGAACTTCTTCCACAAGTTCTTGCAGGCGATCCTCATCAACATCAGTAGGCCAGCAAGAGCGTTCTGCTTCTTGAATGCCACAGTCCTTGTTTTTAAACTTTCGGTACCAAACCTTTACAGTGTCATATGACACAACATTAGTACCTAAAGCTGTACACATGATTTGATGACATTACCTACATGACTCTTGGCAACAGAACTGGAAGTAAATGATGGTTCCAATCTCGTAGCATGATAGTTCCATTTTAACACCTTGTACTTCATAATAATAATAATTTTTTTTTTTTTTAAATTTCACAACACAGTTTTCTAAAGCAAGTCTCTTTCTTTCAAATGCCAAAATTCGTTTGACAAAATATGATTAAACACAGTCAAGTAAACTGTTTGCACAGACTATATTTGCAGTGGCGGAAAACTTTCGTTAAAACACAGAGTATGTAACTGAAAATTAAATTTGATCAGCAAGATATTTTGATGTAGACAAATGACTTAACATTTTAAATATTAGAACTTGCAATATGCATATCAGCAGGTGCTGAACATAAGAAAACTACTAGCTAGTTATGCAATAAAATATCCCTAAAACTTTTACCAATAGTCATCAGAGAAATTTTCAAAAGCTTCATATATAATTTTGTGTAATGAAAATAAATAAAATTTAATCTGATAGCATCTAAGCTATTACTATACAAGTCAGCTCTTCATTCTGACATAATATCACCCACATAATTAAATGAACATTCAATAACAATGTGAACACAATGAAGAAAGTTAAAATACATTTAAACAATTTTCTCAGTATTGGGTATTTCTGTTTGCCATCTTCTTTTATCCTGATTGCTTCAACCTAAAACTTTAAAATTCTTCTGTTTCTGTATAAGGTAAACAGCAAAAATAGTTTTTTTGAATAAGACAAACTTAGTTTGCTCAGACAAGAAATTCGACCTCTCACTGAACTAAATATAGCCTAAAAGTTTTAACTTTATGCAATCTTTAAATAATACATTTGTTCAAAAATAAAATTTGAAGAAGATTTGTAGTTTATAGATTTATTCATTACAGAATCTATATTTCCCAAAACTGGAAATTCTAGAATCCCAGATATATTTGAGCCACAATCACTATTGATATCACACTGATTTAATTTACATCTCTAGAAACATAATTAAAAACATGAAACTAGAGCTGACTGTAATTTGTTTTACAGTATACTAATAGATTGCTTATCATATTACTGATACAAATGTTCCATAAAATAAAAATTGAATGGCTTACTTTTATTTTTATATTTCTTGTACTGAACTAGATCCTGTAATAAATCTCGATCTATGGCAAAAGGACATCTAATACAAATCTCCCTGATGGCATTGATACTATAATAATAATAATGCTAATCATTAATAACAAATATATAAAACATAATAATAATACAATGTGTATTAAATAATAAAACATACATTAAAATTATGACATATATCATGAAATGAAGAATGAAAAATGCACATAATACTTGTATACACACTTTTATATCAACATAGTAGTGACAAATGATAGAAAAAATTATTACCAAAATAAGGATAAATATTCATTATAATTTGATAATTTCCTGAGAAGACAAAAACATATATCCTGTAAGCTGTTACAGCTTAATTATGGGCATATCATTACATCACTTACTTATCAACACATAAAACAATTATTATTTCAGAGAAATTCACGTTAAAATATCTTCGTTAGCATGAAAACTGAAAGAAAACTCTCTACTTCATCTAATAATGCTTTATTAGTGAAATAAATATTTTTTAACAGCAGCAATTAGTAAAATAGTTATTTATTATATATGGCTCAAATTACTGTACTTGACTAAAGATGACACTTTTTTCTGTAACATGCATTCTGAAAACCATACCCATTTCTTGCATACAATATTGATAAAAACCATACCCAACCTAACTTCAAAAAAGTAACAAGATAATTTATCTTAACTCTTAAGTAAAAAAAAAAAAAAAAAACTCAGTTACTTATATTTACAATAATTACATTTAAGACTATCAGTCATTAAGTGACCAGATGAAATATATTCTTTAAACAGTATAATGATTAAATCTTTAGACAATCAATTTATACAAACAGGAGGTAAAAAATATGAAATTAAAATCTGCTTTTGTTAAAAAATTTCATTCAATAAATTTCTTCATAAAGATTTATGAAAAGCATCAAATATTGTATCTTCTTTTTTCTTCTTGCAGCACAGAAATTTAAAAGACTGGTCATAAATGTGACTTTCATTTTTTTTTCCCTCATGGTCAGAACAGTTTCACAGTTTGCTTCATTATCATCACATTATACTTAGAAGGTCAATATAATTGTAAAATGTTACTTATATTTGTTTGTAATATGATTTCTACCTATTATTATATTAGTATATATCTGGTTTTATTCATATATCTATTTATTTAGAGCATTCCCCATGGTGTAATTTGTTCACAATAAACAAATTTCTTAGATTTGTAAATTTTCTAAATTTATTACTCCTTACTCTATGTATTTATTAATTATTTATAGAGCTTTTAATTCTGAATCAACTGAAAGATGCACTACCAACAATTGGTAATTTTTTTCATACCCAAAATGCAACATCTGGCAATTTCTCAACAATCTGGTGACATTCACTCTTCAAGCAAAAAATTCTTTAAATCTCCCCCAAAGGAAAATTTTGGAAATATTTAACAATCTCATAAACTGAAATAAAATATTATGTAAAAATTTTAATAAAATTAATAAAATATTCAACAAATTGAATTAAGATTTTTTAAAACTCTTTTCTTGTGAAAATGGGGGGGGAAGCTTAACTTTGAAAAATTTTAAATCTAGATTTAATTAGATTTGTTATCAGATAACAAGAATTTAAAAAAATTATACCAAAATGATTTCTTACCCGACAGTTATAACTTCAGCAGAATTCCTCTCGGTAATGAAATTGTTAGCTATAGTTTTAAGCACTGGTTGCATAACCTAAAGTAAACAGGGAAAAGGAACAGATCATTAAAAAGTGCATAAAAAGACACACATAAGCTGTGTACGTAAAAAAGCTCAGAAAATAATAATATGAAAATATAAACTAGTAATTAATAAAATAAAGCATTTTCACACACAAATATTAATTAATTAGAGTCATTTAAATCTTAAAATTCGAAACTAGACATAAAATGCTAAGGGTAAAATATAAAAACACAGAAAAAGCAAAAAATGGGACAACTGTCACATTAAATTTTTGGTATCAAAGCAGAAAGAATAAAAATCCAATGCAAGTTTCTCAATTCAGATATCAATTTGAGAGAAATGGTGAACTTCAATAACTTTAAACAAGCTAAAAATATTCAAACGATTCAAAATTTTCTTTTCTGATAGGGTGATCAAATCAGCAAAACAAAGTACAAACAATAAAAATTCCATGTTATAATAACGGAAATTAGAAAAAAAATGTTCACGTGCTTGAATGGAAAAAGAAAAATGTATGAAAGAAAAATGAGCTGTTTATGTGTTAAGACATAGGATATTAAGCATTATACCTTAATCAAATGACTTCGACAATTCAAATATTTGTCAATCCTCACAACAGTTTATTCATCCATCTTGGAGCATTTCCACCCCCCAAAAGAAAGAAAGGAAAATCTCTATGGCTTAAGTACAAGCTGGATGGTTTCAGTCCCCACAATGAAATTCATGGAGAACATTTTGTGTGTATTAACAGTTTACAGTTTAGCACTTCTATGACAGAGAAGTGCAGACTCAGCAAACTTTATTATTTATTATAGACTTTATTATTCTTACTCAGCAGACTTTATTATTTTTAACAAATGAATTTTTTCAAATTTTGCTTAGAATGGTACAGAGCCAATTAGACTAATGGTAAGGACGAAATTCACATGCACAAAATCCCAGAAAATGAATACAGTAAATTTCACAACAGATGTTGTCCTTTTATCTTTGGCACTGCAGCATAGGTCTTTCAGTGGAATGAAGCTCTCTTATTAGTAGCAATGTCATAGTAAAGATACATCTTTAAATAATCACAATATAATAAAAAAAAAACTAATCTTTTTTCAGCATCACACCCCCCATCTGGCACAAATTTGAAATGCTGAAGAACATTCAAGTGAAGCTGAATATACTATAGCTCATCATCTACCCAAATACAAAAATGTGAAATTACCCTTCTGTTTGTTCTCTTAAGTCATAGCAACAATACTTGTTCCTCCTTACTCAATGAAATGAGACAACCATTTTTCTACAGTGCCTATTCCCCAGATCCTATTTTCTAATCTCTAACATTAACATTTAACAGGCTGACTGCCACTGATTCACAGAAAATTAACACCTTACACAATGACACTATTTTGATTTTTTTAGAAAATTAATACTATATGAAAAATATTTGTATTCTGATAACATTTTTATATCTCTGATTTCATATTATATATAAAATAATACAGGCAGAACATGTATCAAAATTGCATCAAATATCGACTAAATTCTCCAATAAATTTCTGCAGTTCCTCAACATTACCAAAAATTTTTCTTACGCAGCTAAGTTATTTTCAATCAGTAACACAAATCAAATAACAAGCAAAAATTTATTAGAGTTCATCTCACATTAAACGATCTCTAAAATTATGTCTTCACTGTTCAGTCATTGTCACTTAGCCCTTCTAAATTGGCCTACTTGATAACTCTGATTATACTTTAGGGAAGCTAACTGTGCAAAATGGAAATCTGCATTTACAAAATAATACAAAATTCAAGAACCAAAGAGCTATGATACTATGCACAGAATGTGCTCTCAATGCAAATGCCAGTAGATGTTCTATACACAGAGACTTCTTAAACCTGTGTAACTAGTAGTGTCATTAGTACTGCCTTCAAAATGGGCCAGTGCAGGCAGATATCAAAGTTTTAACTGCAATGTCGAGATATCCTGCTATCATCTTAAACAGCCAATGAATTCCAGCTGTGAATATATTCTTGGCCAATAAAATTCTTATTAATGGTCATATTTCGACCAAAGCATTTACAAGGACATTCTTATTTCTCAGCATCACTGCACATCTTTTGTTGGCCACAAGTGTTGAGAATGCACAAGATCAGGCATTTATTTTACAACCAATATAACATTTTCAACTGTCTGACTGCTGCATTTTTATTCTTTATCTGCAAATATACTAAAATTTTTAACACAGATATAAAAATAATAGATCTGGTATAATAAAATTTGACTCAATTGAGCTTTATTAATCAGATGAATATAACTTAACAACTAAAAAAACATATATATCCCATAGTGAAATAGTTAGCTATAAGAAAACTTCGTTTGTGCATTAAAACTCTAACAACAGTTCATGTAACCAGCATAGTTATTATCATCACATTATCTAGGCATCCTACCAACTTAAATTGCCATCCTAATCAGTATTCTGATACTCCTGGTTGCTATGTCATTCGCTGGACTCAGGTGCAAGCCACAGAGAAGTCATAAATGTTTGTAAGCATATAATATCTGTGCATTAAAGGAGCACTCAAAATTCTTTCAAGTGAGTGCTCCTTTGATGCCCTCAAAGTGTCACGCTTTGAGTCAAAAATTCTCTCAAGTGTTAGTGGTAAGGAAAGATGTTGGGAGACCCTTGGACTGCCTTCAAGACTTCTCTTTGGTAATGAGCTTGCTGGCCTTGTATCAACCTATACCTGTACTTGTCATCTTAAGCTGCTAATGAATTTTATCTGTGGGCATGTTTTTGGCCAATGAAATCCTCATGAATGACCTTACTTTAACCAGAGACTATATTTTTAAGCATATACTCATTTTGAAATGCTACTGCATATCTGCCGCTCTCATAGATAACTAAGAGTTGTCTACGCCACCAGTATCACATCCTTAATACATATTTAACATAAGTTATATAAGCACAAAATCATGCATTTATTTTATAACAAAAATAACAGTTTCTCTATATTGACTTTTACTTCTATTTCTTCTTAATCTACAGATAGATTAGTTCTTTATGCACAGATTGTATATAAAATAAAATTTCACACAGTCCAATTTCATTCATCAGAGCAAAATAAATTTATAATTATGAAAATACTGAATAACCATATTAGAAATAATTAGTTATGAATAAGCCTGATTTATACATTACATTATTTTAGAAAACGTAACTTACATCTGGAGGTACTTGCTCATGAGCAGCCTGGGCAGCAAACATTAAGATTTTGGTCACATCTACAGAAAAATATAACAACAGTATAAACTTAATATATCAAGTTACAAAAAATAGTTTCCACACTTTTTAGGTAATTTGTTTAAGGCAAAATGAAACATGGTATAAGATTAAACAAAAACAGAAAAAAACTGTTATGTAGTAAAATATTTATGTAACACAAAAATTTCCTATTTCAATGTAGCTATTTTATAAAATTTGAATTCCTCATGTCTAAAATGCTCTTATATATGCTGGCTTCCGGACATTATGTTACTCACAATGTCCGAAAGCCAGCATTCTATAGAATACCTGTGCATTTTAAAGCATTTATGGAAACTAGGCATTTTATAGAATGTCAAAAACTAGCTGGCAATATATAGATTAGCATTTCATACATTTTCTAGGCATCCTACGGAATGTCTAAGAATGTCTGAAAGCTGACATTCTATAGAATACCCAGGCATTTATAGAAACTAGGAATCTTATAGAATGCCAAAAAATGGATGGCAAAGTACGAAGTGATTAACATTTCATATATTTCTTAGGCATTCTACAGAATGCCGAATGAAGAAATGGCAAATCTGAAACACATCTGCCATCAGTTTCGAATATCAATGCAATTAATGCATTCAATTCATTATTCCTTACATTTCATATTGTTTTCTATAATAACAAAGGCATAAATTTTATTTTGTACAACTTTCAGTTTTCTTTATATATTCTGAATAAATGTTTTTTATTAGCACTCTTTCATTACTTTTTCAAAATAGCACTGAGGAATGTACGTTTTTTAATCCCTTAACTGCCATGGAAAACATACCAGATTCACTCCCCAGTGCCACCGCTTTTTACCACGGGTGTGCATAATTATGTAATGTATTATGGGAAAAATAACTGCAAGTTTTTCTGTCTAAAAACTGTTCACTTTCACAAAATAAAGAACAAAAGAAAAAATTAAAATACAAAATTTAATGTTTAGAGTAAAAGTATAATAAAAAAGATGTTAAAACTTAATTAAGATAGAATTACATGCCAAAAAAATATGAATTTGAAAGTTAAACAACAAAAATCAGTGTTATATTTGCATATTGTCATAGTACTAGTTTCGACAGTTTTACCAAATCATCATCCTCAGCTGCTAAAGAGCAGGCATCGTCTGACGTAATATCAAATTCTGAGGTGTCCAATCCTGAAGAGGAGGGAAAGTAATCACCTATTTCACTGTCAGACATATTCATACAAAAAAGCACCTACTACATAGAGTAAACGAAAAGAGAAGACACAGAACAAAAAAAAAAAAAATAAAAAAAAAAAAAAAAAAAAAAAAAGGTCTTACTCAAATAGAAGCATGAGCAATAACTGCGCAGTCATTCCTTTCACTATTTCAGAAACATCCCCCTCTCCAATTTTTCTGCCTCCTCTTCTCTGAAATAGTATCCTTCTGTATGCACACTCTATCAAGGTCATTGTGGTGTTGCATTCCAAAGCTCTGTGAATAATTTCACTGGTAGCAGTGCAAAGAAAATGATAGTACTTCAGAAGGGTGTATATATACTCCTGGGGCAGTTAATGCATCGGCTGAGCAAGACGTAGATATATGCCCACAGAAGTTAAGGGGTTAAATAATAGCCTTACCATGACTTTTTTTAACACTTTACCTAAATAACATTTATCATTCTATAAAATGCCTAGGTATCATATACAATGCTTAGGAAAAGTATATTGCTGCGTGCCTACGTTTTCATAATGGACTAAATGCACACAGAACCAAAGATAGCTTGATAAAATTTATTTTCCCAAAAGAAACTCATTACAGTTCTGGAACCGGCATGACAAAGCACAATCAGTAGTTAACACTTCAGATTACAAAGAATATTAAACACAAAACAATGCAAAGTGTATCTAAAGCGTGAAGCTTGCACGGAGAATACCCCGAAATTGAATGTGAAATAGAAACCGAGAACTGATGCTCCCTCCTGTCTTATATAGTTTTCCCCTGGCCAACAAAAAATTTTCAATAACTTCTGTTGAAAATATGGTTTATTGTAACTCTTTTGCATCATCTCTCCTCCTTGAAATAATTCAAACTTTTGCATGCAGTTTTAATTTAAATGTATTACGAAGTAGAATTACTCAATGCATGAGGTTTAGTTTATTACTTTAAGGGATATAACAAATTTTATTTTTTCCTCTTCAAATTCACCGCCACTGTTTATGTTATGAACAGACTGTTCCAGACTATGCAAAAGCAAAACTCAAGATTATGTTATCTGGAAAGCAGGGTCGTGTTGATAGTCGATTGGCTGCTATGCTATGATGTCATATCTACTACGTGTATAAATATCTCGCATCGCTCTAATTTAGTGCATTATTTCGTTTTCCATTTTGTTTGGATGTTGTTCCAGTTCGTGTTCGGGAACGAGTTTGTGATGTGTGTCGTCCAGTGTTGAGTGGCTCTTTAGTGGCGTGGCTTTGTGCCATGTTTGTTTTTCAGAATTCGGCAAAGCGGCGATGTCTTCATTGGTTTCCTGTGAGCAATTGCGGTGGGCAGCACTTTTAAACACAAGTGTTTTCAATTTTTAACGTTTCAGATGTCTTCTTAGCTAAAGCATGGATTTATTTAATCAAGTGAAATTCAAGTTAATAATGTAGTTTTTCACTGTGATATGTTTGTCGTGAGTTTTTGAATGCCAGTATTCATAAAACAGGTAATGCGCTCACCTACCATTAATAGTGCAATATTCTTAAAAGAAAACCATTGGGGATTAATGAATAGTTAACTAAGTGCAATCTTTTCTTTTTTATGCTTTCTATAGCTTAGTACTTAAACTTTGATTTTTGCATCACCTTCGATTTCTCAAAATCGCTTGAAGGCATATACAGTTAGTTACATACAGGGATCAAAGCAGTTACAGTTATACAAGGGCTGAACCACAATGTTGCCATATTTAGAGACTTCTGGCAACAAAAACTAGTCACCAAAACCATTGAACTTAATGTTAAACGAGACATTTACCTCAATGTCAATATTAAATGGACCTATACCTGTAATCTTATTTTTCTGGTGCAGCTTCACTCTCTTGAAGCATTTCATGTTACATTATACAACAGATATAATAATTTTACATATAATCCAAGTAAAATCATTTACATACATACAAAATTCATAACAATATAATAATTCTCATACTTTATATTTTGCTTAAAATTGTGTAACTATAAAATCCTGTAACAAATACACATATTTCATAATTGTTTAAACAAGCATATCAATTACTTAGATAAACATATTTATTACATGAATATTTTATATGATATGATAAACAAATTGCTTCATGAATACTTCATGATAAATACATTAATTGCATGAATACTTTACATCAGAATATTTTTTAAACATTTAACTGACTTTTATGAATAATGAATTTCAATATTGGATGGAAACAGGGAACTACAAAATGAATCAGTGCCCCTTCATCAAACTATTACAGAATTTTATTAAATAAGAATTTTTAAATATTTAAGTAACAGACAAATGTTTAAAATGATAAACATTCTTTTTTGAGATGCTGAATTATAATAGGCATTAACTTCTAGTATCAGAATAGGTTTTCATTGATTTAAAAAACCTTACAATACTACTTTTTGCATGTACAAATCTGAAATGTAAACAAACAAAACATAAGCAACACTTGTACTTCAAACACAAAAATTAAAACCCAGATAGCATATGCTTAAATGATACTTACCTCTTTGATGAGGTTTCAGGTAACGTATCAAAAGTGGATAAAAATTCAACAAAATCAGCTATTATAAAAATACAAATAGCATTAATAAATATGATCAGAAACATTTTTCAAAGACAAAATGATTTCACTCTTTTAACACACATGAATGACAAAAATTAATACAATACAAATTAATTCTATTGTCTCATTAATGTTCTTATTCAATAACAAAAGAACAGACTTATGATATATACATATATATCACTAATATTTAAATATGTTAATCCTAATACAATATATTAATAACTATTTAAATATGCTAATCCTTACACAATATATTAATAATTAAACACCTACAAATTCTCAAAAATACAAAAACCAGATCACATTTAAAAACAGCACAAAAATACAATTGCGTTATCATACAGAATAACAAAATTGTTTGAATTAAGCATTTATATATTAAGCATTATTATATTTATTTATATATTAAGAATTTTACCTTACATTTTCGTACTACAATGCTACGAAGTTTTAAAACATATAGAATACATATTTTAAAGATATTAATATAGATCTAGCACTTCTCTTCTCTTTGAAAATCAGCATTCTGGGTTTGTTGTTCTCAGATATTTGATTTTTGACAATACAGAACTCTGCATTTGAATTCCTTTTTTTCTTAATTCATTCTGCTACTCATTTTGAAATAATATGCATGATTCTAATTGTTTGCTTAATTTTTGCATTCTTTCATGCTTTTATGTGCAAAATTTTGGATTTCAGAAATTTCTGTTTCTGCTGATGTTTTGGTTCGACTTATTTAGTAAGTTATTGTAATTCCATTTATATGATGTTTTTTACATAACTCATTAAATACTGTACTGTAAAAGGATTATTACAATTCTTTGCCTAAAAAGACATAATAGAAGGAGCTAGTATACAAGAATTTACCTATTTAGTACGATTTATTCTGTGCTTATTAGTAATGAAGACAACTTTTTAAGCACAGATATATTTAGTGTAAGTAAAGAAAAACTTGACTTTCAAGAAAAGCAAACTGTAATAATTTAAAAATGAAATTTCCTTATTCCATTTATGCGTTCAAATACCTGCAAAAAAGAGATAAATGAACATATAAAATAGATGGGAAGCTGTGTTATGCACATAATATCATATTGAATATCAAAACACTTATGACACCACCCTAGTAGATTGTTGAGCATCTTCTAGCATGACAGACAACACACTAAGAGGTATTAAGATGCTGGAAAGCTGCCAAAAAAACAGAAGCCATATTCATTGGCCTCTCGCCTAATATATATATATACAACAACAGTTCTAACCCAATGGTCTCAAACTGGCAGCCCAGGAGCTGCAGGAATTTCAATTATGGTGGTGTAAAGATTTCAAGATTTTAGTTATTTAAAGCCCAAGTTTATTTTATTTTCATTTCGATTAAAAATGAACATGAATAATGTGCCAGAAAATCTATCAGTGGAGCTGATTAATTTACCCTGTGATATAAATCTCATTCGAAGACTTGAAGATACAGGTTTTATTAACTTTTACTTGTATTTCTCAAAAAATAAATAAGCTCAGTTAGAAATGTTTGCACTTAGACAGAGCATGCATATGTGAATGCTGCTATTTATAGAATGATAAAGTTATCTGCAGTGGTGCGAATAGTGTCCTAAGGGATAAAAGCTCCTCGGACAGAGCAGACAAATGACGACCAATCACATCCCAGATATGCTCGACTGGCAAAAGATCAGGGGACATCGCAAGACAAGGAAGCAAAAGGACAAGCTGCAAGGCTTGTTGACTAATGAATGCCATGTTGCATTGCCTGCTGGAATATACCATTTTCCAGCACCTCATCAACACATCATCGGGCCGTCAGTGTGCCTCTGATGCATAACAGGGTTAACCTGCTACCAAGACAGATGCCACCCAAACCGTTATACCACACTGAGGAGCAGGCCTCTAGACTGTTACCTGGTGACTACCATCAGACAAATAAAATCAAAACTCATCGCTGAATACTACATTATGCCAGTCAGATGTCCAAGTGGCTCATTGACGACATCATTGCAGTCTTTCACGTTGATGACTTGCCATTAATGACAGTCTTCACAAAGGAGGGGCTTGTGCATGAGCTACTTTCAACCAAATGTTGGAAACTGTTCTCCCAGATATTGAAGCATCCAAAGCTCCCTATACGTTCTACAAAATGTCCACAGTAATCTATTATGAGACTGCCACTTCTCTTTGTATGCTTTCTGTAGTATGTTTATCCTGGTCTTTCACAACTATTTAGATTGCCTTCATCAGTCCACCAAAATTCTATGCACAGTGGATACATCTATGTGCATTTCAACAGCGATACAATGGGAAGATTAACCTGTCATATGTAAGGCTGCATCTTTCATAAAACTTTTCACTTGCCAGAACTACCAATGTTGTCGTCATCCTGGCATTTCTTCATTCACATGTGTCTTCTGGAGGCCGCCTAAATGGTATGGTGGTTAGAGAAGCCTGACTGCAATACCAAAGGGTCTAAGTTCGAATCCCAGAGAAGGCATGGATGTAAAATTGTCTGTCCCTTCATAAAACGATAACGGTGGCTGCCTATTAAGTGCCTCCACAATAAAATGGCCACCACTCCTGGCCTTAGGAGTGGCCAATGCCATTATAGGCAATGCCTGCCATTGGGGGGGGGACTCATTTTCTGGAACGTTGAACTTCTTGAATTCTGGATTCCTTCAGCAGCAGACAGTAGCAACTGTTATAATCACGTGACCAACTTGCATCATCTGCACCACTTGTTCGATATGTATTCCACGAAATTTGCGTATTCGTATGGCTGAATCTTCATGGTGTTGCATTTTCTATATTGGGCTGAGTGCATTTAACATTTATTTGGGAACAACTTTGTTTTTTTAGAGTTAAATATTAGTCAGAAAAGAACATGATTGATCAACAAGTCTCTACAATCCATGATAAAGATCGTAAATTCTCTCTAAGGCTCAATTTTATCAGAACTGATATGCCACTACATCTCAAGCTGCAGTAAGAAATAAAAAAGTAAAAATTAATGCCAAAAACAGCTGTTTATAAACAGCTTATAGCTGTAGTAAGTAAACTTTTTTATTTCTTACTACATCTATAAACTTTTTTATTTCTTACTACAGCTTGACACGTGGTGTAAAATGTGACATGTGGTTTCATTTCTTAGTACAGCTTGACATGTGGAGTAATATGATATGCCACCATGTCAAGCTATAGTACGAAATAAAAAAGTATTTACATATAAATATATGTATTTTTATTTATTTATGTGTCAAAGAAAAATTTAATAAATGAAAGAAAGTGATTAAAGTTTTGATATAATTCACTTATTTTTCAATTTAAATCAAATGAAGTTATTTAATGAGTAATTAACATGTTAAGAATTATTTGAAAGAAATGTCAGTCTAAAAAATTAATTTTTACTTGTTGTATATTTGATTTACAAAGTGTAACCAACAAAAATGTCTTGCAGATACCAAAACTATAGATATCAAATAGAAAAAAAAACAACATAAATTTCAATTTTTTTCTTCGCAATATTATTACTATGCTTACGTATGTTTTGATAAATTTTTATTTAGCAAGCAAAATTTAAAAAGTTATTTATATTTTTTATTTTTTAAATAAAATTTTTGTTTTGTAGAGAAAAAAAAAATCTGGCCCATCAGCTGTTTTTAGATTGTGCATTTGACCCGCATGCAAATATCCCCAGTACTCTTTTAACAGTCATATCAGAATTTGCATCTAAAAACTAACAATCTATCAAATGATTCCTACGAATAATAAAATTTATAGAAACATAAAACATTTCACTTCTTTGACTGCATGATGATTATCAGGCATATAAAGAATATTTTATCATCAAAACAGAAAAAGCCAAAAAATATTATCTAACACTGTAGCAGTGGTACTTGACAATGTTTTCTCATTATAAAAGTTTAATTTTAGTATTATAGAAATGTGTTCTTGTGTTATTAATGCCCTTCTCTTTGGTTTCTTATACTGTATAGATAATTCACATTTACTTAACCATTTCAGAACATGGGGTATTTCTGAATGAATGCAACATTTTTTTTTTAAATTTTATTTTTAAATTTCCAGAAATGTTACCACTGAATAAAAATGTTAGTCTGGCACTAACAGCTTTAGAGTGCAGCAAGCAGTGTAGAGGAACTGCAAACGACACACAATTTACCACTTAAGCCAGAAACAGCTGTTTTTGGCATGAATGGTAAAGGCATCATGCTACAGAGCAGAAGATTACAAGTTCTGTCCTTGTCTCCAGAAACAGCAATCCAGATGAACAGGCTATTCATAGGCAACTTCTCTATACAAACATCGCAATTAAAATATCGAATGGAAAGGATAGGGGGCAACTGGTTCACTATATCAAACAGAGGGTACCACAAGATCGAAGAAGTCAAAATCAGCTAGTAGCTACAAGATCTAAATGACCTCCACTAGAGTGGTGATCATGAAAAGAACATGCACCTCTCTTACCTGGCCACCTGGGGAACTGAGAAACTATATCATTCAAACCTTCTACGGCACCTCACTCCAAGAGTTCAAAGGGCCAATGAATGGAGCAACAACATGATGATGCTTGATCACTGAATTGTGATTGCAAGGATCAAGCACATCAACACAATGGGCTCAACCAAATCACGACAACAAAGTCATACCTTCTCATTCATGTAACGTTATGATGTCAGGAGGAGTTATGGTGACCCTGGAGACGTTCAACACTTGCAAATTTGAAAGAGTTGGAATTCTTATATCTAGCCCACATAAGCTCTTTTGTCCCAGCAGTAGATGATTCCACTCCCATGACACAGTCTAGTTATACCCTTGATGGAAAAATTTGGTTCCCAATGATGCAAGGTTCTGGCATCACACTTCTATTTCAATCCATAAATGCTATCATAAGCTTAGCCAAGAACATTTAAAAAAAAAACTGGAGGAGCGAACAGCAATCAATCAACAACTATTCCCACAGTTTTCCATTAAATACAAGTTTAATTCTTATGCTCTCACAAAAGTGTACCATTTATTAAATTTCTAAGCTATGATAAGCAATTTCAGCCCTCAAATTATACTTTCATCTCAGGATATAGACTAATGAATTAAGAAATATACATAACTATAAATCATCTCATATATTTCACTCTTACAGTATGCCCCACATACTGTTATTCAAAATTTTAAAAGCAATTATTTTGCATATACCCAGACTATATCATAAATAGTGATTCATGCCTAAATAACCTAACTTAATATTTATATGTGTGTATCTGCAGGTTCTAAAGCTCATCTAATATTATTTAATGTTACTTCTATTGAATACAGAATACATCTGCTGGGTTGGCAACCATCCTTGTACGTTAATTAATACCAGGGCAAGGACCTATTCCAGTGGCATTCTATTCTGTTCTGTAGGAAGTAATAATAATCCATATGAAATTACCACTGCTATATCTCATTTCTAGGCAACTTTCTCTGTGACCTAATATCCACTTTTTTATCCAATAAATGCTTAAATGTATTTCCTTATTATTACAGCCCTTATTATTTAAGCAGTGCAAAAATTATCAATAAACTGCTAATCAGTCGACAGTCCTGATTGTGGTCACTTAGGGCAATGCTTCTTTAATATTATAGCTCCCATCACTTTGTAACCCTGTTAATTTTTGCAACATAAAATACATTTTTCTTCAAAGAACAATATAGTATTTCCTTCATTTCTTGATAAATCTAAAATTTGCTATTGACCGAGGATTTTCTCCCGTGATCATTGATAAAGCTGTTAAAAAGTTTTCAGAGTCCCATCATAGAAGACATTCCACTGTTAGAAATAATATTAATGACTTTGTCGTGCTTCCATTTTATCCTTCTGTTAGTTATAAGGTTGCACGGATTCTCCACAAATTCAATTTTCAGGTCAGTTTCTCCGCTATCAATAAAATTCACAGTTCGACTCTAAAAGATTCTGTTTCTGACTTTAATTTTTGGGGAATTTATAGTATATCGTGTCAGTGTGGCTTGAGATATATTAGCCAAACAAAAAGAGCGTTAAAGTTTCATATCAAGGAACATGAATCTTATGTCCGAAAGGGCGAAATTAACAAGTCTTCAATGACGTATCATAGTTGGAAATTTAATCATAATTTTGACTTTGGATCTGCAAAAATTATGCAAATAGCTTCTTCCGTTGGTGAATTGGATTTTCTTGAGGCTTTTCATATTCACAAAGATTTAGCAAGTTTAGTGAATGATTTTAAATCTAATCCAGTTCTCCCTAGCGCTTTTAAAATTCTATTAACATAATTCTTGATGATTATTTTTTGCCGATAGATGGCGTTGCCTCTTCGCGCGTGGTTCCACCCGAGAGTATATAAAGGCGTTACTCAGCTTTCTTTCCCTTTCTAGATATTTTGTTCTCCTGATGAGGAGGGACCTGTAGCTGCCCTCGAAATCGATTGAGTGTTTTTTTGTAAATGTACGCCAAATACAAGGTTGTTTCAGCGAATTTAATTGTCACACTGGCGTGTTTCTCTTCTATTGTAAATCTAAAATTGTTTACAATTTTTGGGAAAAAGACAGGAAATACATTAGAAATATAATGATAACATCTGCCCTTCTCAGAACTCTTCACTTGATGAGCAGTAAGCATGGCTAAAACTGCCAAACATTTGACAGATAAATTCATGATTAACTGATTATCTTGGCACTGTTTAAAAATGGGGCCATGATAATAAGAATATGTAAACTGTTTAAAAATCAGGGGCCATGATAATAAGAATATGTAATGAACTTAAATTATGTTATAAAGCTCATTTGCATTATAGTTCATTAAAAACCTTCGTGCAGTTTTCATTTACTATTTGATCTTTAATTAATAAAAATCAAAGTACACAGACACAACCTTTTGTAATGCTACTGCCATAGAATTAATTAATTTTAATGATAAATAAAATTAAACACAGTTCAAAATTCGCTAAAAAATAACATATTTAATCACGTACAGCAATTTCTTTTCTATTAAATATATAATCTCAGAATCATAATTTTATTACTTATTTATTACTTATAACTTTATTACACTTCTATTAAAAAACATTTCAGAAAAATAAACATATTTGTACTATTTATGAAATTTAATGAAGCTGGGCTTCCTTACTGAGTGAAACTAACATATTTAATCATATACAGCAATTTGTTTTCAAGTAAATATATAATCTCAGAATCTTAATTCACTTCTATTAAAAACATTTCAGAAAAATAAACATATTTTTACTATTTATGAAATTTAATGAATCTGGGCTTCCTTACTGAGTGAACGCCAACCAGCCTTGAAATAAAATTCATAACCATAAGTTTAATTTCATATCGCTCATTCATTCCATCAAGCATTTTCAGAAGTTTCTCTGCCATTCCTATTAAAAAATTACTTACAATGAAAATAAAGAAGGAAATGATACTAAAATATATCTCATCTTATTACCTTTCAAATAATTAATATATTTTGGTAATGTATCAGTATCTAGTATTATTAAAATTACATATAATAAATGTTTTTAATAAAGATGCATTTTATTAAAATATAAGATTATGATAAAATATTTTTAACTTACAAAAAACTGCTTGCAATGGAATACTCAAATATGATTTAAAATTAAACTATTCAGAATTCAAGGAAAGCACTCATTTTATCAAATTTATTCAGTTTATTTACATAACCATTCTATTCAAAAAAGGGAGAAGAGAGAGAGAAACTATACATTAAGTAATACTACCAACAGAGCTATTAACAAAATATTTAATCATGTTAATGAACTACCCAATCCCACACTTTGATTTCAAAACGTTTTTAAACAGTTTATAATTACTTGTTCTAAATTCTATAAATAGCAATGAATGCCTAATAAACTCAAAAAATAAATTAGAAGAAATTGCACACTTAAACATAACATAGATCATATTAAAAATATATTATGCAATTATGTTAAAAGAGTGCTTTAAGAATATCAGGTGACATTCAAGGATGACATTCAAAGAAAGAATTTAAAATTATCCAACACATGTCCAAAGCTTTATTACTAGGTAATGAAAACTCTGTACATGTGTATGATCTTCCTATTATGGTAAAACAGTAGACACCTAGACCCATCTCTTGATTTAACAAACCCTGCAATTTAAAAGCAATGAGTTCCCACCTGTGAAAGCTTCAGATATTTATCTTCCAAATTTAAGCAACAAACTCTATGATTTAAAAGAAATTTGTTACTGTGCAAAATAAATTTTATTAGCTTCCAATATATTATTATCTTATTCCAAAATGTTTTTATTTTCCTATTCTAATGTTGCTATCTTATGCTTGGCAAAGCATAAGATATTTAATTTTTATTTCAAATTTAATCTGTGTGCTACTGATTAAGAAACTAAGCAACTTAAAAGCAATAAATGCTGTTCTTCGACTCTATTATTATCAAATATTAGCTCAGGCCATGAAATTACATTAGCTGAACTCCTTAAAATATTCCCATATTTTCCTTTTTTTATAAAAAAATGTTTTAGGCGCCTGGGCACAAAAGCAGCTAATATTAGCATAAAACTATTCGCAAATAAAATGCAAAGGGTAAAACTATATAATAACAAGTTTTGCATAAAATTAACTGCATTTAAACCAATTCTGATGCACTTTCAAATATCATCAGACATCATTGAATAAAAAAATAAATTGCATATACAGCATGTCTTAAGGCTATTTTCTTGAAATTATTAAAAAAAAGTTAGCGCTATGGTTGATCAGAAGCTTAACATACATAAAAACAACAAACAGGTTGACTATCTGTTGCACCACAGAATAATAGAATGAGTTCCAGTACTCTTCTCATGGACCATTTGTTTCAAAGCACGCCTACTAAAAATTAACTGTAGTAAAAAAGATTTTGGCTCCTTAAGAAGAGGGACCTGTATCTGATCACCCCCCAAACTGAACGAGCTATATTAAAAACCAATGCCAAAATTAGGTTGCTTTTTTGCTTAATTCTAAATTTTACGTTGGTGTGTTTTCCTTCCATTCGATTAATATTAGAGTATTTATTATCATAATTATATAAGTTAAAATTAAGTAAGAAGCATAAAATAAATAATAATATACAACCACAATAAACCAAAAATTTAAACATAAAATGTTTTAGTCATGAATAATTATCAAAAAGCTAATTAAAATTGAACAGGTAGAACTAAAATACTATATTACATTAGTAAAATCAATTTAATTAAAGTTAGAAATGATGTAAAAGATTTAATACTAACCTTGAGGATCATGTAAAAGATGTATTGCATAAAAATCAAAAACTTCTTTTTTGTTTTTATTTTTCTTAGATTTCTGCAATTACACAAATATAATACATATAAAAAAATATTTAAGGAATGCTAAAAATACTATTGTTTAAAACTTTAAAAAAATACAATAATAATAAAACTGAATAAAAATATTTGTACCACTCAAAGATATACAAAATATACTCACAAATATATTGCACACAAATATATTTACACAGAATGTTACAGAATATAGTCACTAAACTCCAGAAGTGCATTCTATGGCCAAAAATAGATGACACATCAATAAAAAATTTTCTCAAACATATGATGGAAAATGCAAGACCTAGAAAAGTTAATTGATCTTTAATACCCAGTTACAGGGTATTAAAGATCATCACTGAGTCTACTCTGATTAGCTCTGCCATTTTTTGTAAGTATTTCTTTCATAAATTTCCACATTCTGCTACTGCTCATGGTTCATGAGCCTTTATTGCAACATGTGTACATGTACATTATCTTTTGTGTTTTCATCTTTGTAATCTCTTTCAAAATAAAGGCTTTACAAATCGACTCAAAATTTGGTAACTACCAACATTGAATTGACATTGATTGACGAGCAGGGAGCTAGTTTCCATGACTACCTGTCATTAATACTCAGTTTGACATAACTCCTAAACTGAAACTTTCTCACTGTATGTTCACACTTTCTGCTTATTTTTTGGCCGACAGCATATACTGCAATTATTTGGTCATTTTATTCAAGGATCACTTCTAAGACATTACTTCGAGATGGAATATAAACGGTTAAAAAGTTTAAACCTTCCATTAAAAAAAATTAAAATTTACATGTGACATACATGCAAGATAAAGAGCAAAGAAAAATAAATAAACCATTATGACAAAATTTGGTCACATTAATTAATGCATCCAGGTGAAATAAAAGGTTAAAAAGTTTGAAACCTCTGATAAAAAAAATTTACACAACATACATGCAAAATAAGGTGCACAAAAACTAAATAACTAACACTGTTGAAATTTGGTCTGTCTACACAGGGACAGCTTCGATGCATATTAATTGCTAAAAGCCATTAACATGCATCACAGTGGAATAAAATGTCCATCAGTTTCAGAAAAAGTTCTCTTTTAGTCCAACAACCAAATAATTCTCTTTTTACTTCAGAATTTTATGCTATTCAGGAGAGTTCAAACATTCTATTCATATTTAATTTTTCATTTGCATTTGTTTCCTTTTATGTAGAAACACACATTTACCTTCTTTAGACTATATTCTTGATGCATATTTTTTAAAGTTTGTCCTTCATTGATCAAAAGCATACTGCACAATATGTTCATCTAATTATTATCAATTCAGCATACACACTAACATATTACTAAAATTTTTTTTTAAGAATTCTGGCCATGGATAAATTATAAGAAAAAAAATTACACAACAAAATATACATACATACTTTTGAAATAAAAATTTCTTTTTACGAGTACTTTGGAAATTATTTACAATGTACAGCTGAACTTCCATTAACATACACTTCATATTAATGGACGATTACTGAATCAAAATAAGGGGAACGATACTTTACCCATTTAGTGGACATTTCAGAAGAACATGCAAAACCCTTGGTAGAACGAGAATCCACTAATAAGAAGTTTCATTGTATATTTTTGGACAAGTTCCAGTTGAAATAATGAATATACATTAGCTCACAGCTGTTTTCAGATGTGCATTCTCAATTTTATTTGAAAATATCAGTTACTAAATATTGGTGAAATGACTTTATTTTTTTATGCATATATTGCTTAGCACCTTTTTTTTAAAGCCTGCTTGTTTTGAAAAAAAATTAATTCAAAAATTTTTTGGCAAATAAAATAATTTATATGAAAAGTTGCAAAAATGAACTCATAGAAGCATTCAGATATTTAATAAACAGCTTATATTTAAAAAGAAGCATGAAAATAATGGGATATTCAATATTTCGCTGGATATCTTTCAGTTAAAATTACACTTTTAATGCATTTTGGCATCAATTTAACTAATTTTTTTTAGTGTAAGAACACTTCATTTTGTTCCTTTCTTCCATAAGAATTACTTTTAGTACAGCTTTCCAAGAAATATTATTTTTTTCTCCAATTCACTCAAAACATGTTCAACAGAATTTAAGTTGAGGTTGTGGAGGAATTTTTATAACTTAAGAAGAGTTGCCTAACAACCACAAATGAAAATTTAGGGCTGTATGTTAAAGATTATTGTCCTAGCAGAACTTGAATGTATTTTGCAGTCCAAGTTTTCTAATAGAGGCTTTCAGGTTTTTATTAAGAATATTTATATTTTATAGTAATCCATATTATTTTCAATAAAAACTAAATTTTCTATCCCTGAGGAAGCAAAATATTCCAAAACTATGCTGAACTGTAGGCATTAGGTTTTTTTGCATTAAATTCTTCAAATGGCTTTCACCACATATTAATTTATCTATTGCATTTAAATGTATTCAATTTCAATTTGCCTGCAAACTATAAGATTGTTTCAATATGATGTCATTTCATCTTTGCTTACCATTGATTTTATGAATACTAGGAGTTGTTTTTTGTTACACTCCCTTGTTTTCTTGTTAATGAAAAATTTTTCTCTTGCCGGACTCCATTGTATTCATGTGCCCTTATGACTCTTCTAGCAGTTTCAGGGTTAACATTCATTGCGAATTGTTCTTCTAAATCTGATGCAAGTTTTACAGCACTAAATTTTGTCTTGTTTGATTTTTAACATAATAAATCTCCATTTTCTTTGTATTTTCAATAATTCTATGTAATTTCCATCATACGAACAATAGTGAAATATTTTATATCAAGGAATTCTGGATATTTCAAATATGTTTGTGCACCTTTAAAGTGATGGATAATTAAATTTCTGACATAACTTTTAGTTAATTTGTAGCATCTTGTCATGTTCACTTTAGATACAGAAATTGTTTTCTGAATGAAGATGGTAATTTTCGCAATGAATTTTCATTTAAAACAATATGTTATGGCAAAAATCATCATCTGCTAAAACATTTCAGCAAATCTTTCAAGTGTCTGAATTATTATATGAGTTAGTGATTATCACATTTATCATAAGGAATATTCTGATTTCTCAACAAGCAATGCTTAAACTAAAGGAAAATAATGTATTGGGGGGAGGGAAACTGCGAAGTCTACATTTCAATAAGACAGGCAAATCGACAACCTTGTATTCAGCATAGATTTTGTAAAATCCCAATCGATTTCGAGGGCAAAATCGGTCCTTCTTTATCAGGAACAAAAAATTCTGCAAAAGTGACACAGCGAATATCAATCACATTTATATCCACAGGCAACCAGTGGAGACATTTCAAAATTTAGTATAAGATCTATGCAAATAAACTTCAACAATACCAGTGTCCAAAAACAAATATGATATAAAAATAACTGGAAGCAATGGTCTAATTAAGAGGTGCACTACTACATTAATTTAGCATTAATATGCACTAGCTGAAAGGAAGGAAAATGGATATGACTGTATTACCTTTAGTACTTGCTTAGTTCTCTTGAGAATTCTCATTCTTCGTCGAGATTTCTTATTAACTTTATTAGCATTCATCACTTCTCTAACAGTAGGAGTATCATCCTGCAATATTCCATATTAGTAGTTAGCCATTATTAGGTTATGTATGATTAACCAAAAAGAAAAAGTTTTGATTATGCAATGCCTATAAGATTTATTTCAATAACATCACTTTTCAAAATTAAGTCTCCAAGTCATACATTATAGTATATAAGGTACAACAAGTGATTTGGAGATACTATGCTAAGACTCAGGCATTTTCAAAATAAAGCAAATAAGATTTGAATGCATTAATTACAATAATACATAAGCTTTTAGATTTATTAAGTAGGTAAATGAATTTTGTTTCTTTACTACAAATTTAATAAAAAATCTCCCCCTTTTTTAAAAAAAAATCCTATGCCAGAACTTGGCTTTTCAGCCTATAGTCTGTATTAATGAAGTCTTGAATCAAATAAAAAGTTACTATTTCAAAGTTACTATTTGCAATGCCATTAAGATCATGGCAATTGAAGAGGTGGCAGAGATATTTTATGATGAATGAAAAATAAAATCTTATATAACTACAAATTTCAACTCATAATCTAAAACAATGTTTTCCAAACATTGTCAAAACAGTGTTCTGCAAAGAATTGTCCTTACAAAGAGAAACATTTCCATTTTTAATGTAACAGTTACAATTGCATCGTATTACTCATTCATGCTTCAACTGCTGCAATGTTTACTTCAGACAGCTTCAGAACATGAATAATGTGTAATAATTGGCTGAATTTTGGCCATCCTAGTTAGAAAAGCAGCATCTGCAACCCGTGATTTTGCCAAATGAATCGAGTTACAGTATCACAGAAATCTATTGAATTAACATGTCTTCCTGGATATGAAAAGCATATAAAATAACACTTGTTTTATATAATTTAATAGTTCTCAGAAAAATTCCCTACTTTAGTGTTTAAATTGAGGAAAACATCATCAACTTTCAGAATTAAAATTTAATTTTTTGAAACACTCATAAATTTATAAGAAATACTAACAGAGTGCATTTTTTAATTACTATTGCTTGACAGCAGGCTACAGAGAATGCAAGAAACCTTTTATTTATTAGTTATTTATTACACATTCATCCAGCATTTATTCAAAATAACATTTCTCATTAAATATACTTAAAAGATTCTTATACTTACTTCAGAGTCACTGCTGTCGCTCTTTTCTTCGTCATCTTCTTTATCAACCCCTAAGAAAAACTGGTGGGCAGCTACTAGTATCTAAAATAAAATGTAGATCCATTACATTTAAAAATCATATGCACTATTAACATGCACACACTAAAAGTCTAAATGTAAGAAATTTCTACACAAGATGGTTTTTCAAAGTATCTCCACCCACTTCCACAACTGACTAATAAAAATATATATTCTTTTACAAATTATTTAAAAATAGTTTGCATGAAAAAGTAAAGAACTATTTGATATTCTTAGTCTTTGCACTATTAAATAAAATGCAAAGTAACTAAGCATAATCTTGTGTTGCATACATATTGTGTGCTTACTGTGTTTTATATAATTTATTACATTCTCTAATGCATAATAACTTCAGGTTCTTTAGATGAATATATTAATTTCATTTGCTCCTGCTTCATTAAAATTTAATTTATCAGTTTTTAACCCTATTCATTCATATGTTTGGTATTTCAGTCACGTAAACATTTCTTGCTTTTAATATTAATTTATTATCCTTAACTATTCTGACAATTAATATCATCTATAGGCACATGCAATTAAAAAAACTTATGTCAAATTTAAATTACTTTATAATGCACATTCAGTGTTGAACATAATGTTTATTTTATATAATATATTAAGGAAAAATTGTACAACTGAAATATGATATTAAAAAAAGAGAGAACAAAAAAGGAAAATTAAAGGCACAAAACTAACTTTACAGCATATAACTGAAATTTAAAAGATTTAAAATATTACTTTGTTAACTTTGGAAAAGCATGCTGTAGCTACAGCATTCACAGTCTTTGCATCTCTCCAGATATTCCTACAATAAAGTTCAATCATGATATCCTGAAAAAAAGTTGTCAATAAATGTACATACAACTTAAATCTTTATCAGATACAATCAAATTGTGATACAACTGCCTGCAATGCATAACAAGATGGTTTAAACATTCATATGTAATAAACATATTAGTAATTATACTTTTACATGAATTAATTGCAATTAGAAACCTAATAAAAGGGTAACATTTTGATGTGTGTTCTGTTTTGTTGTATTCCAAGTTCTAATGGTTTTTATAAATAACTCCTGATATTTTTTGTCTGACCTTTAAAATATGACCTTGTGTAATTTGCCAGCAAAGGAAGAAATTGCGGTACAATTTCTGTAAGAATACAAAATCTTGCTGAAAATTTTCTACAGGGAACAACAAGCAAATGCATTTTTTTAATAGCCACTGTTGCCAAGGGCTGCATGAAGGTGAGTCTCCACAATTCTCTGATTGTTTTTTTTTTTTTTAAGGAAAAACAGATTGCTGCGTACTTCAGAAGAATATCACAAAACAAATTACAGAAAGATTTTGAGAAGAATGTAATTACATTATTTTCTTAATATATCATGTAATCCTTATTTAATAATTCAAATTTTTATTTTTAATCGCTAAAGTATGTTTTCTTTTCATATGTTGATAATGCTTACCAACTTGAAACTATCAACATTTATTATAATAAATGTTTGAGAAGCTTTCTTTAAAAAAAGGGGAGCTTCAAATCCATCAATTTTACCTTTCATCTGTAACTTCCACCCTGTATCTTTCATCTTTTGATAAGTAACTTTTAGCTTTTCATCTGTAAAATATTGTCAAATTGTGCCCAGGTGGTTGAATTAATACTGTTACGAAATGTCCAGGTGCCGTAAGATAGCTTCCCCGCAAAGCAGATTTGGGGTTGCCAGAAAATGGCAAAGGAAGGCAGGGTGGCCACATTTGGCGAGAAATCGCCCATTTAGCAACATGCTATAGATGCATGGAGAACCTTCTAGAACAAATTCTTTCTGATTTAGCCTAGAATGTTCTTGAACACAAGCTAAAAGCTATATAAACCCTGCTGGTACACGGAGAGAGAGTCAGTTATGAGTTAGTTGAATCGGAGATCGGCTCAGTGTGAGTCAGTTGGGTCAGTATGGAGTTAGTTAAGAGTCAGTGCGTAGTCTAGCGACGAATTGTCGTCGAGTGCATCAAGAGAGTCTCTTAGGTCATCGCAAGTTAGTGCATCATCGAGTTTCATCTTAGAGTGCGATGAGATCTGGGAACGACTGAACCGAGTCGGGAGCTGTAGTCTAGCGTATCATCCAGTGCATCGAGAGTTCTAGCATGAATCTCGAGAGTACGTGGAGTTCCGAGAACGACTGAGTAGAGTCGGGAACTGTACACTGGTGCTTTGCTGTGAAGCCGTCTTCACCGTTATAGCCTGAAGGCTGTGTCGCTGATTGTCTCAGCGTGTTTGTAGTTGTTAGTTGTCAACTGTAAAAGTGATTTTGGAGCTGTCTTGAAAAATACCAATAAAGTGTGTTTCGATACTTCATCGAGTGTCGTCATTATTCACTCCAAATCCACGAGCCCTTGAAGAGAAAAACGTAACAACTGGTGTCAGAAGTGGGATTTGAGGGTGAATGTCAGTGACAAGAGCAATGGAATTTCTTACAGAAACAGACTTGTATGAACATTACACTTTAGGAACATCATTAATGTGCCTAAACAGTCAACCTATTTAGTAGAATTTGAAGTCAGGTAGAACTATCAGTGTTTAATAATCTTATTCGTTTTGCCGCCAGTGAACAACAAATTTCAGCAAAGAAAAAAAAAAGGGAACCCATTTTATAATTTTAAAGAAACATTTTGTCCTTCTTAAAAGACCTTAAACAAAAGCTTTCATAAAAATAAAAGTTAAAATGCTTTTTAAGAACTATAAACATAAAACTATGCATTTATTTTATGAAACTAAAAATAAAACTTTGGCTTACCAGAGACATTTTTGCTGCTGTAGAATTACTATCTGACAACATTTTAAACATGAAGTTCTGCAGCACCTAAAGGTAAATTTTCATAAATTGCAAAATGGATAAACTAATGCTACATGTTTAACAAAAACAAAAATGGAAATATTTCAGTTTATAACTTCAATCAAAATAGTAACATGTCAATGAAAAAAAAGTATGTTCTTTTGAATCACATACTTACAGGTAAATAAAAAGAATTACTGTAACAAAAATTAGCTTTACACTAGGTACAAACTGAAATAAACATGACTTTTTTTTATTTGTAACTAATCTAAACATGACATTTTTAAACTTTCAATGACTTGATTTAAATTTTATCAACATTAAAATGCCCCATACTGACAGACTGCATATACTCATGGGATCCTTTGAGAGTTGCTGGAACTAAATCTTAAAGTTGAAATTTTTCAACAGTAATAATTTATGAGGGATATGGCAAAGCACATGATGGCTCCCCAAGGCAGGGGTTTTCAACTTCTTTTTGTTCCATGCATCCTTTTCACCACTGCCAGACCATAATTCCCCTTTTTCAAAAATTGAAAAAAAGCATACATATGTATCTAAATTTAGATTATTTTTAATGTATTTTATATATTAAACAAGGAATATCAAACTTGAATAAAAATAATTTTTTATATTCATAAACTAAAACTAAATACTCAACAGGTAAATAAAAGGCTGACTGCATTTCCCTCCCCCTGAAATTACAAAATCTCCTTCAATTGAGAACTCAGGCCTAAGGAAAGGAATGCCTTCATGGAGGACTTTCCAGGAAAAACTGGCTTATATCCACATTACAAGTAATAAAATAATAATAATAATAATAAAAACCAGCCAGATCATCTAAGATCAAACTCTGACTGAACTCTCAGTATTTAACAGTCCAATCGACTCCTGGTGGGACCCAATTATTTATCAGGAATATCCTCTTTCTGAAAGTCTACATATCTGTAGGTAGGTAATTTTGATGATGAGATTTTTGCAGTTCTCTTTATCAATAAAATAAAGCCTTGAATACGAGTTTGGAGGAGAATGAGGGTCTTTTTTTATATTCCCATTCAAGTGCTTGTCATATAAAACATTCATCTTCAAGAGCTGAGGAATATTATAAGGAAATCATTAGTCAATTTATTGATACAGTCAAACTCCACTAAAAACTTCAGAGGACAAAAAGTATAATTTTCTATAAAGGATTTGATAGGAAAAACAAATAAATCAATTTTTACACAAATTAGTTCAAAAATTTATTGATGAATTACACAGAGCGAATGATTAGCATTGCCACATCTTCCAAAAGATGATAACAGACATGTTAAAAAAATATTAAAAGAAAATTATCATTATTATTTCAGTAAAACCCTGAATATCCAACAATCAACAAACTGGATAGCTCAAGTAATTGGAATACTACAAAAATTTAGTAAATGAGGGATTTGTAACACCATTATAGAGCTTGTAATACTATTATTATGTATACCTTGTTGCCAATGATTTAGCACCAATAATGGATAAGCAAGATATCACAACACAAACAAAAAAAGTTTGTTTTGGTTTAGTATAAACTCGATTAATTCTCAATAAGCCTGTTTAATTTTTGTAAAGAATGATATATGTTCTACTTTTCCCTTGCATATCGGGAATATGATTAATAGTTGAGACAACAATGGAGTATTTTCAAAATTCTAGAATCTGAGCAT
>KK121264.1:203531-225461 GCA_000611955.2 Stegodyphus mimosarum | reverse complement strand
AATAAAAAAAAAAAAAAAAAAAAGCCACGATACTCGACTTTGAAAACAGATAAAAAAATGGCAGTGTAACATGCAATATTGTGATAAGCAATTAAATTATTATTTTTTTATTTCCATGGCCATAATTTGTATCTTTTCATTATCTAACTAAACAAAGAACAATCTGTTTGTTTAATGCCAGAATGTCTGTTTAACAACTTAATGAAAAAACTCGGAATCAAAAAGCCGATTCAAGTTGTTTGTCTCAATGGATCTATGTTCCTGCCCCCCTCAAAGTGTAGCATATTCAAGATATGAGTGCTACACCAACCTCACATAGCCAGGAGACAGAAGAACAGTAACATAAAGGTGTTTTTCCTTACTCTAATAACCTGAAGAAGAAGAATTTAAAAACTAGTAATTTTTCAGTTGAAAATTTAAGAAATTCTAGGAAAAAAATTGAAAAATACCAAAAATTTTCAATCTAAGATATTCATGAAGTTAGTTATATCTGATAGTCATACATGCTTGCTATAACCAAATAACATTAAATCTACAGAAAATTGGACAGAACCAAAGGTTGGTTTACTATATCTGGGGGCAGGTTTTTATAAACTGGGTTATAGCAAGGTTTTAATGCAACAGAAAAAGAGATTGTTTTCCGGCGAATTCTAAGTTTCTATGAGATTCCAGGCAATGAGGATGGAGATAACATATCAACCCTATTATTATCCCAACCATACTGCAGTTCCTAATTAAAATTATTAAGGTTCTTATTAAGGTAATTAATTATGAGAATACTGCTGCCAGAAAGAATGAGAAACATTTTATGACAGCAAATGAAAGGATTTCTCCTAGTTCCAGATATTTTTTGATAATCCAAATCCCCATGAAAAGTATTTGCAAGGCAACATATTATGTCATCCAAATAGGCAACCCATGATGTTGCCAAAATGCATTTATACGATAACCCAGGTATGAGTGCATTCACGCCAGTTGAGAGTTGATTTTCACCTTAAAATTCAATGATAATTATTCTGGTTAGTGTTTGTTTTTGTTGCATCTGAAATATTTTATTTTCTCATATAGAATCGCAATGGGATTTGCTGGCTGATGAAAAAAGAAAGCATTTCTTTTCTTCAGAAACATGGCATTCTGACCAACAATAGAAGAAACAAATTGGCATTTCATGAAATTGTGCTTCTTGAACAACCAATTTTTTTGCATAAGAATTTGTGCATGATGCAAAGTTTGTACAATTCTCCCATATTTTTAAGCTAAAACAGACTGTAGTGAACATGGAGAGAATGGTGCCAAAAAAATGATACACATTTTATTATGGATGTTTCTTGCATATTTGTTTTTGCTAATTGGTTCCTTTTTATGTAATTCTTAACACATTGCCATCACTGAAAATGGCTGTCTTCTGCATCTTAGCTCCACAAAAACTTATTTGCCAACAGTAGGTGGCTTTTTGGAAGTGGAGTGCAGCTAATCAGAAAGTATTTATTTTTCATTTGTATTTCAGAACAAAGCATTGCATAACTGAAAATCCTCAACTGTGCTTGAACTATAATGGGCACTTATGTGTTATCGCAACCACCTCAACAGAAGTCGCCAAATTTTCAGAATGTGCCAAACTCTGGTAATCATGCACATAAACACTGTTCAGGCAACCATGCTCAAAAGAATCCTTAGGCCAAGCAAAGTCACCATTTTTGTATGTGTTCTTTTTGTTATGTTTTAAATCCCACCTCCTTTTATAAACAAATCATGATAGTTTTTGCCTTAAACTCAGAAAATTAGAATTACGAAATTTGCCAGCAAGAAACTGCAATAAAATTTTTGAAGAAATACAGAATTTTGACACAAAATTTCTAAAGGGAACAATGAAGAAAAGTGTTGGATAAATAACTGGCATAGTCGAGGTTTGTGCGATTACAAGGTCTCTGCAGTTCTCTGTTTTTTTTTTAAAGCAAAAGCAGATCACTATGCTCTTGGGAAGTAGAATAGTGTAAAACAATTTACAGAAAGATTTGGAGATGAATGTGTTTTATTTTTTAATGTATAATGTAATTTTTATTTCACAATTAAAATTTGTATTTTAAGTTGTTAAAGTACGTTTTCTTTTCATGTGTTGATAAACATTTGCTGATTTACGATAAATAGAATCTTTTTTTAAAAAATTCTTCACAAAAACCACCAACTTGCATCCTATAAATAATTTTTTCCTTTTTGATCTGTAATCAACAGTACCTTATAATGACCTTACAGAGAAGAATTAATATACAAACAAATACCTTTTGCATAAAGAGTGATTTGCTGACATTCACTCAATCAAATTTTTCGAATAATAATTGGCCATCACATTACATTCACAGTCACAAAATTATTACAAACTTTTCTTTATGTAACAAGCCATTATGAGCCAATTATAATAAGCCTTCATGAGCTGTCTCTCTCATTTATCAGATTTTAACATAAGAAATATGATATAGCTCAATATTCTGTCCATGCTAGTTTCCTAAATAGTGTTGCCGCATTGTGCGATTTTTGCAAACTTACTACTTTTAACAAATACGTGCTATGAAAATTTATGTAATTCTGTTAATGCTCTCTACTCCATTATTTCCTAGTGCTAGTTTTTGCTTTCTCAGTTTTTGTAAATGTTCCGAAATGTATGTATGTATTGAAGTAACATACCTATTAAAATCAATTTATACTAAAAAATAGCTTACTTATGCTTAAATAAAAGTTGGCATCTATCAATTCTGTGACTGCAGAGCATAAGCACACTCAGTTTTCAGCAGTAGTCACTGATGTTTTCACATGTTTGATTGAATGCTTTTTTCTAAATATTTTGATGATCTGTAAGTAACTTTGAAAATTTTAAGTCGGATTACATTTGCTAGGTTAACTAAGGTGTGAAATTATAAATAGCAAGAAAAATCTTAGCACCACATTTCAAAATATTTGTCTTAAAACCCCCATGTTTGAAAACTGGCTAAAAGAACAAAAACATACAAAAGAGAGAGCGAAGAAAGAAAATACAAAAACTTTCAAGATTTTAACACTTCACTAGAGGATTTATTAATTTTTTTATGCTCTCGCTAAGCTTCACAGGTTACCAATCTGCTCTTGGACTCGCTCCTAATACCATTTTCTTGAACTTTTTAGCTTGATTAACAAGCATCACTTTCTTTGCCCACACACTACATAAAATTTAACAGCAAAATCAGAAAATATTTAAAAACAGCATATCTTTAGAATTCCTTACAAAGTATTAGGGGTTGCCATGTATTCTTTATATTCTCTATTTTTTTAAACTAACCACTCAAGTGGCTAAAAGAGCTAATATAAAAAAAAGAAAAAATTTATATAATGATTTGAATGAGTTTGACTAGTGTTATTGCATAAAGATATTAGTACTTCTGATTAAACATCTCCAGTTTAAATAAATCACATTAAAAAATACTAAAAATATATTTAAGAGCTGCATTTATTGCTTTTAAATAATTTGATTTTCAACTCAGTAACACAAAGATTAAATATCTTACATTTCATTGAATGGCAACAACCTGGTGTGTGGAGATAATAAGTATTCTATTTGAGGCAGTGGCAACATATTGCTTTCAAATAGCTGATTTTGTGGATTAAAATTAAAAGATAAATATCGTAAATTTTGGCAAATGGCAGCAATCTGGTACACTGGAGTTTGTTAATTTGTAAAAATGTTTTATTTCAAATGGTGCTGCCACTTCTAGCTTTGAAATCGCTAAGTTTTAAAAAGTTGTTAAATTTTTACAAAATGTGAAACAAATCAAAAACAAATTCAAAATTCAGGCTTTAAAATGGAGCACTACGTGTATTAAAAATTTCATAGCTCTAGTCAGCATCTTTTTTTTACAGTGCAAGAAATATACATTCATACGTGATTCTACATTCTTAATTTTTAAGTAATACATCACGATAACATCTGGTGGCAATGATTTGAAAAGTGATTCGGACAAAGCATGAGTTTCAAGACTAATAGAATCTCTACCAAAAATTTCATTGCAAACTATGTAAATGTGAACTGAGAGTAGAACATAAAACTAATTTAATAAAGGATAGTAATTCCTTAAAGATTAAACAAAATTCTCAATAAATCCTGCTTCAGAGCAGTAGAAAAAATTAATTTGAAAAACTGATTAGAATAAATCAATTTTAATTGAAACTTTCTGCATTTGCTGCTTGCTGGATGACAGGCCACAAGGTATACATCCTTATGATCTGTTGACCATTTGAGTGAAATTTGTAAAACAGATATCCCATGATGTCTTTTACCTGAGTTGCTTAAGAAAAAGTAACTGAAATTAATAAATCATCATTTCTCTAATATTGAATGCATGTACAGATGTCCCATGTTGTAAGTAGCTATTCTTATCTGAACATTATTATAAAAAATATCAACACAATTTCTAGGGCTCGGTGAAGCTGCAAAAACTTAAATTTTAAAGTAGCGTCAGATCTCTAAACAACAACACAAATAAATATAGCAGTGAAAGAATATGGTTTTTATTAGTAATCATAATCTGATGTTAATGAAATAAGTTGAACAAATAGAATGGAAAATTAACTGAAAAGTGTTAACAGTTAAACTAAAGCAGGAAACAGTGAATAAAACAAATATTATTAACCCTCTGACCATCCAGGGTTTTCACTAAGAAAGCACAAATTTCCCAAAACTACTATGAGAACAAATTATTTTCTTGATTTAGTGTAAAAATTCTCCTGGTATTTTGTACCTGAATCTGTGTACTTTTAATATATTGCCTTAATTTTTTTTACATGTTTTAATATGCACATATACATACATTGTTACAGACATCACAAAAAATATTCTAGAGATTCTGGTTAGAGGGTTAAAAATATGATGCTGTAATTAGGAATTCATTATGTTCTGGAAGAAGAGTAGATGCTGTTCAGTTAAAAAAAAAAAAAAAACTAAAGGCTTTCAGATTTTACATTATGCCTAAAGAGATTTTTTTTTACACAGTCTTGTGTGCTGGAGATAATTTTTTTTTTTTTCATGTGGTTTTGCCATTGCTCGCTTTGAAATCGTTGAGTTTGTTAATCAAGAATTCATTAAATGGTTACAAAATATGAAATCAATAATAAAACAAATTCCAAATTAGGGCTTCCAGATGCCCATATTTTTTGGAAGATTGTGTTATTCAAAATTTGATGGTGTTTGTACCATTATTTTATCACAATGTGAGAAACATACATACATTTATGCAGATTCTTCATTATTTAATTTCTTTAAATATAACACAGAGCAACAATATTTGGTGGCAACAATTTAAAAAGTGATACATCGTTTATAGTGATTCAATGCAAAAATGAAATTAATAACCCTTCTGGGTTAAAAATAAGCCACTAATTCAAAAGAATCAGTACAACATCTTCAGCAGTTCAAACCTGAGGAAGCACTCAACAACAGTTATGAACAAATTAATCTAATAATAGCAACTGAGAGTAATCAAGAATTAATTAAAAAAAGAAATGAATATTTAAAGAATGGAAAATTAGTAATTTAGTTTTAAGGTTTTTTCACAAAACATTCATAATAAATTAATCACAAATCAAATTCCAGGGTGATGACAGTAACATCCCACATACCTAAAAAAAGGGAGGAGCATGATATTTGACATCATATTCTACTTTTCAATTCTTTTCCTGCTACTTTAGCTCAAAAATTTCTGGCAACGTGGGTTCCAACATTAATGACTATAGAATTTTATGCATATAATGTGTACACTACTTTTAATAATATTTAATAATATTATAATATTAATTAAGAGATTATAATATTTCAAACTTTCAGAACTTATGCTTCACTACATTGCAGCAGGAACCTACAATTGCATAAATATACAAAACATAAAATATGAAAGAAACTTTAACCTGGAAATAGTCCTTTTTTTCCCTATTTTAATCTTGCTATCTCCCCTTTGTGCCCTAAAAGTAGAAATTGTTAATGATATTGTTTACAACAACATTCTGGATTATGTTTCTTCAAATTAATCCATTTCATGCTTGTTTATGTAATCTTGCTGCAATGCAGACACTTCTTACCTAGTTGGATTTTTTACCATGTATCTTGAGCTTTGCTCACTTGTACTCCTTTTTTCCACTTTGCTGACTGTGGCTAATGGGCACTGTTGTTGGCTTCTGTGTTATCATCCATTGACTTAAGATGAGGTAAGCTTTTAAAAGTTGTGAGATGCATATCGCATCCATAATGATGTATGAATCAAATATTGTTTTATCCAATAATAAATTATGTTGAATTCACCCATGCCTGTCCAAAAGCCCATCATTCTATCTACATATTAGTCTTTCCAAGTAATTACAACGGAGATAAACATCTGATCTTTAACAGCTACCTCTCCAATCAAATTATTAGAAATATATATATTTACGTTAATGCAGCAGTCTCAAACTCAAATTGCTAGCGGCACGACCTGAAAGTGGCTGGGAGACCAGAATTTTTTTAACAAAATTTCAAGCCATATTTCAAATAACTAAGTAAGTTTCAATTTAACTTCAAATGTCACTTACTAAATATTTATGAAAACATACATAAACAATAAAAATAATAATGCAAAGGATAAAATTCAAATTTATTTATTATGCTTATATTCTATCTGTCACAAATTTCTGTTGGTTACATTTCGTAATTCAAATTTAGTGGTAGCTAAATATTAAATTTTTTGACTGACGTTTACTTCATATAAATCTAAAACGTTGGAATAACCACTAAATAATTTACTCTTAACATAACCAATTAAGAAAACTTACCAAATTTTATGAAAAAAACCTTTTCCAGTGGAACAAAACTTGAGAATAAATAGTGAAAACAATTCCCTTCCCTTAATTTTCTGTCCACACATTCAGAAAAGAATGCATATGATTTGCAAATAATTATATATTTCTCTAATTTTTTATTACAGCCTGACGTAACTGATGGCATTTCAAGTTTGATAACATTTGCAGCCTCAGAGAAAAATTAATAGAAACTATCTTCATTATTAATTGCAGATACTCATCGGTCATTCAGACCCTTAGTCAGACTTGTTAGTTCTCAGCAGAGTAAAAAAAAAAAATTGGTCACTTATAAATGTATTCCCATTAGTTTGTCTCTCTCTATTTTATAATATTCCCATTAGTTTCTCTCTCTCTATTTTATAGTATGAATTGCAAAGATGTATATCTAGCTTATCAATTAGTGACAGACTCAAAAGTAAAAATACCAACTCATTAGGGGGAAAAAATGCCCATTTTTTTGCTCTTTAGAATATGAAAGTTCTTTTAGCTATCAGCTGTGAATAAATTTTTTGACTGCATCGATGCTTACCCTAGTCTAGTTACACGATCTGGCATACAAAGTCAACAATTTTTTCATTGAACTAACATGGTAAGTCAATTCATTTATTTCTTTTTCATTCAATAACAACTGCACATAAAAAAACAATCCACATGTTTCTTAAGTTGTTTATGTTTATATTTTAAACTATGAATTCCTCGGATGCAATGATTAACGTCCTTTTTCCCCTTAGCTTCTTTTGTGAATCTGTCAGAATACCGTTATATATGTAATTATGTACGTACGATTAGCTGGGAACCAGGGCTAGCTTTGAACTCAGTTGGAATGTAGTGACTGCTGAAATGTTTGGTACTACTTTTCTTAATAAATACCATATTGCAATTCACTATAATTAATTTATGCTATATCAAAATCTATAAGCAGCGTATTAAAACAAACTAAACACTATATTAACTTAGCATTGGTGTGCTGTATGCAGCTCACCAGTTTGAGACCACTGCATTAATGCATGTTCTATACAAAAATTTGCTTAATTTGTGTAAATCAGTATAATATACATCACTTATACATAAACACATGCCCAAGATTGTGATTTAAATTTGATTAAATCCATAAGTGCTATTATATATATATTCAAAAATATGTATTTTTAACACTTTCAAATTCAAAATGATTATAATGCTTGTCACTCATCATATAAATGCTATTTACAAGATAAATAAATTATCTAGTTCTTTAATTTTCATAAGAAATTTCTATCAGATGTAAAAAATGTATGGGCATTTTAATGATATTTTCATATGCATTTTTAGAAATTTAAAATTTCATAAAGAAACAAATTTTAAATATGAGATTTTTCTTCATACTTACAGAATTTACTTTAGCATTTTTATGCTTAGCATTTAAATTTTTGACATCAGTAGTGATATGAACTTGCAAATGCTTCCGAAGGATTTTGTCATTGCATCGCAACAACTTAAAAAACAGTGTTATCACATCTAAGGGAGGTATAATGCCTCGATTCCTCATCAGAATTAAAGCTCTACAAAAGCACTGAAAATAAAAATGAATACCAATAAAAATAATATTTCGTTACAATGATTCACACAGGAAGATAAACATATTCTAGAAATGACTTGACTATTCAATAAAATACAATAACAAAATTTAAAAAAAAAAATGTGATAATAAAATATTACAATATGTAATTAGAATAACACTAGTAAACACAGTTTTTAGCCTATGAAACATTTATTGTGTTATTGGGTTTCTAATGTAAATTTTTATACAAAATTCATATATGCAATCAGAAATTTTCTATCACTCAAAGTTTTTTGTGACAACATATTTTATAAATACTGATACTTTGGACTTTTAGATATTGTTTGAATGGCAAATGTATAATAAAAGAGTATTTTATATGTAAAACAATTAAGTTAATTTATTAATACATTGATGAAGTTCAATTTATTGTTTACAGAATCATCATCTTCTGCAAGTGTCATTTCCCTTTTTGGTCCCGAATGAAACTTAATATATATTAATGTGATTTTCTTCCCCATCCATTACTCCCCAAAGTATCATTTTATTCATTCTTTGTTTATAAATCACATTCCTACTTAGGCACTTTTTGGATGGATCACTGGGCAGGGGGGAATGAAAAGTGAATGTCCTTAATCTGATAGTTTTAGGACTGCAATGATTATCATATGCAATGATAATCATTGCAGATGATTGATTCCATCTGGAATCATTGATTCCAGATGGGTACCAAACAGCCTGACATTCATTTTAAACATAGGTTCCTCAATCATTTTAAACATAGGTTTTGTTTGGGAAACTAAGCAGAATTTAATGAATAGGTATGACAGTATATTTCTGTAGTGGATAAAACTGAAGTAGACCTTGTTCCCAAGAAAATTGGTTAGCACAATATTATCGGGCAGAAAAGAGATTCTGCTCATTTACTTTGTTAGCCAGAGGAGAAATGGTAAATACTGATCATAAATGTTGAACACTGCAGAAATATACACCACACAATCCAAATTGATACCCAAATTTTTATCTTTCTTGTAAAAATAAAACAGTAGTGACAAAAAAAATGAAAATTATATGGAGAAGGAATGGCCAAAGCATGAATTACTTACAGTATTTTCTCATACATCCCCCCACTGCCAGGTTCTGTGAATTTTTAAAATATTCATGTCATTTTCCCTTTTAAAATTTAAAAATACATTCGTGATGGTGGTGATTCTAATCTCACTTCTTTGAAAATTATTTTGATTATAAATAGATCACACTAGCTTCCAGTATAAATGTGACGTGCCTTTTTCGCTTTTTGCAGACCCCCGGCCCTTTCTTTTTATTTGAGACATGAATTTGATAGGAGAAATTAAGTTCCTCTTAAATTTGATTAGATTCTTTGAAATCTTTTTTCTGTTTGATTAAATTTGAACTGAACCAAAAATGTATATAAATGTAAATATTGTACAAATATTAAACATCTTCTATTTTAAAATTTAGAAGTTTTGATCTTTGACAACAATGGTGCATTGGCCAGGAAGACCAAGAACTTTCAGTTTTAGATTTGATGTGATTTATGTTTTGAACTATTGATAACTTTTAAAAACGAAACTTAGTGAATGAATTTCAAATTAATATTATCATCCCTTAGTACTGGATTAATTAAAATTGCTTGGATCCTCTTTACTTTAAATGCGTGAAAAAAAAGGTGGGGGTGGGGTAAGTTTTGTTTTATTGTTAAAGATGGAGATTGATAAATTGAAGAAATTTGTCCAAAAGGTAATAATAACTAAGAATATTAATGATAATATCAATAAAAACTATCCAAAAGTTTTGAAAATTCTTTTGACACAATTAACTAAAAAATTAATAACATGAAATTGACTGATAATGAAATATTGAACTTAACTGATGAAAAAGATATTGAAAGTGAAAAAATTAATAGTGAAGAATACTTAGATAATTTAATAGAATACATATGTAAATTGAGTGAAGAAAATATTTAAATTAAAGTTAATAATGTTTCCAGTATGAGTCGGGCTATGAAGTTTTAAACCCATCTACAATCTCTTTCTCAAAATACTGAAATACATTCGATCAAATTAACAGTAAATAAATTTGTTGGAAATTCATCATAGTAGTTAGAATTCATTGGGGAATTGATTGAAACTGCAATTGATAAAAATCTGAATTTGTCAAAAATAGAAAAATTAATGTACTTAAAAATTTTCCTAGTGGTCCAACCGCCAAAGCTATTTCTGATTGAAAATAATTATGAAGCTGCTCTTAAACTGTTATGTTCCAGATTTTGGCAAACGAATATCTTAATTAACTCAGATCTAGGACAGCTTTTAGGTACTTCACTTGTTAGAAATCCTAATGATGCAAATGGACTAAGAAAACTTCTTGACAAAACTGAAGTGCAGAAAAATAGACTCTGATTATGGAAATATTTTAATGCCTTTAATTTTGAAAATGCTTTTGAATGAATACGATCTTGATTATAGCCAAAAAATTAAAGAAAAAAACTGGGATTTAAAAGATCTGTTAAACTTTTGAGAAACGAAAATTTTGCAGAGAATGAATGGCTTCTGTTAATTAGTGTATTAGATTGTAATCTAAAGATTACAGATTGCAAGTTTTTAATTTTCTTAAAGCTTTAATTTATAAAATTGTTGCACTATAATACCAAAATTAAATTTATAAAATTGTTAGTAGCATTTGCTAACTTGTAATATCTGAATTCTCTTCATTATTACTTTGTTTTTTCTACTTTTGTTTCCTCATATTTAATTACAGATGCGTTAACTTATACATAATGTTCTTATTAATCAAAAGAACAGAATTATGGATTAGTCCTCTTCTTCAGTAAAACGTTGGTGATGATGACTTGAAATTATTTTTGATTATCAAAACAATTTGGCATTCCTACAGCAAAATGTCAGTTCAAGCAAAATCAAAACATACTTTGTGTAAAAGAAAGGGGGGGGGGGGGGGAGATTAGAGATTCAAACATCTACTGCAGTGGATATTACAGGTTTGCAAGGAGAGATAGAAGGGAAAGAATTCGCCTTGAAGTTTATATTCTTAAATAATAGACAAGACATATTTTCTTTCTGTACCATACCACACAGTAGCACATTGTTTTGAATATTAAAAAAATGTAAACTAATTCAAGATTAAAAATATATTAAAAGTTTTAAAAAATACATTAAAACATCACACAGAGAATGTATTATTACTATAAAAAACTTGTAACTCAATAAAATCTATGCAAATATTCTAGAAAGGACATTTAACAATCCAAATCATTGTTACTTAAAAAGAAAATTTCGAAAATTTACATTGGCAACAAACAAGAAGTTACATAAGAAAATATTTCTTGCAAAACTTAATGAATCTTCAATTCCATATCTGACAACAATTCTGTTGCATAAATTTCTTTCCATATTTTTTTTTGGGGGGGAGCAGTCTCTTAAGAAATATGTCATTTTAGAAAAAATACTGTTAACATAAATTACCATTCTCATACTTGGATCCAAAACAGAATAATACTCTTCTAAAATTTTTATTAATTCTTGGGGATAATCTTCTAGTTCTTCTTTATAAAATGATGACACCTATAAAAAATAAACAACCGTGAAAAATATCTCAAAGCAATAAACAAACACATACAGGTGGAATTTCATTTTTCATGTATTTACTTATTTAGTTTTATTCAATATATTTATAACTTATTACCAACACATTTCTTTGAAGTCTACCTTTTCTCGCACTTTTACAACAGTTCACAGAAAATGGTATGTGTTCTTGTTGACAATATACAATAATTAAACAAACGGCATCTGAAAGAAGACTAAAGGAAAGACATGGAGAAATTCAATTTTTGATAAAAAAAAATAACCATATCCTTTATTGGAATCCTATTTGTACTGGTTGTGCAAATACCCTTTTCATTTGACTATTATAACACTGATTACTGTTCAAATACACAGAAAACATACACTGAAGAGACAAAACATTATGATCACAGCCTGCAAAACAGCTGCAACTCACAATGGCATGGATGCTACAAGTTCTTGATAAATGACTGGAGACAGGTTGTACCAAATCTCTAAGCAGCAGTCACGCAAAGTCGAGATATTCCAACATGATGATGTCTGAGCTCTGACCTCCCGCTTCATGACAACCCAAATGTGCTCTATTTGGTTAAGATCCAGCAAGTCAGGTGGCCAAGACATTAATTGGAATTCATCCTTATGCTCCTTGAACCACTCCAACACAATTCAAGCCTTCTGAAATGTGGCGTTGCCTGCTCGAAGATTTCATTTCCAGTTGGGAAGACAAATGCCATGTAAGGAAACAACAGGGTTGCCACTCAAACAGGAGAATGAAATTCCCTGTCTTTTCCAGGTGTGTTTTAAGAAAATTCCAGTCTATCCACGTAATGCACTTTGGCTGTGCTAAGAGGTGACTTAATTATGGTACCACTTGAAAACACAAAAAATTTGCCAACTAGATATGACTTATATATTATCCTCAAAGATTACTATTATAACTATAATAGGAGTTGTTTTCTCCACTGAAGAATTGAGATCAGAATCTGCTCAATGTGGATAAAAAATGTCTTTTTTTGCTTGCTGACATTTTACAGCTAAACGAAAGAAAGAAATATATTTAATGAGATTTTAAAATAAATTTAGGTATTTTATATTTATTTAGCTGAATACATAAGCAAAAAATATGTGTATTGAATTTCATGATGTTATGTCATCATACTGCTAGAATTAGTTTCAGGATTATGCCAGAGAAAATTTCCTGAAATTTGAAAATATTTTTTACTAACAATAAATAAATTTAAGGGGAAGAAGTAACATTAAATGATATGAATAACATTAAAATAATTAAAAAAAACTGAATTAATATAATGAATGATATTTTGGCGAATATAGTTATATTAAATGGTTAGCCTAGATGACTGATTACTATTTTTTTATTTTACTGCAAAATGACAAATAAGGCATTTCTTAAAAAGGAAAAAAAGTATTTAAAAGATTTTGCGGTAAAATCCTACTATACACTATGGTCTTGGCACAATTTTGAAAATTGCCACCCACACTAAAATGGCCTATTTGCTGCTCATCATAATATTGCCAAATCCCATGTGTACCGTACATAGAGGCTAACCTCCATGGTACTGCTATACTAGGATTAAACCGATTTTGTTTGATACAAGAATACGTATTTTCTTTAGTTCAACGTGCACTGCACATGCGTGTATTTCGATTCTCGAGGTTACTGGGAACCAAAGTTGCTAGAAACTTGCTTTGCCTTTCTAAAAGACAATCTGTTTGGAGTTGCAAGAATTGGCTCTATGCCAGCTGCCTGAATGACGCTAACGCGCACCAAGAAAGTGATTAGCTTCCAACATTGGCGCAAAACTCGCTTTTTTGTAGGATTGCTGTATGAAATTCCCTGACTTTTCCAGATTTAGACTAAAATATTTGAATTTCCTGACTTTTCCCCGACATTTTTGGTCAATTTTCAAATTCCCTGACTTTTTCCAGTTTTCCAGGTAGCGTGGCAACTCTGAAACAACTGATCCGCAGTTATGTTTAGATAGTCTGCAGCTTTTATGTTCTATTCTACCACAACTAAGAGCCCTGAGTCATCCATGAGAACATCCCCCAAAGCATAATACTGTTACCACCAGCCAGTGTATGATCTGCTTCACAGGGTGGGAGCAACTGTTTGATTGGGAGACAGCATATCCTGATTCAACCATCGATGTTATGAATGAGAAATCCTGATTCTCCTGACCAGGCAACAGTCTTCTGTTTATTCATGGTCCAGTCTCGATGTTTCCTGGCCCACTATAGGCATAGTTGACAATGACACTTGGTACGCAGAAGCACATGAGTGGGATGTCTTCTGTGCAATGCCATATACAACAGTCTCTGCTGAACTTTGTGTTCTCAAACATTTGCACTTGTATCTGCACTGCACTGGGTATCAGATGAGACTATGTCTTGGACCAATTTTGCAGTACCAAGCAGGACAGTCACTAACATCTTTTTTCTTTGATGACGTGTGGACATCCAACACCTTGGCATCTACTGCTAGTTTCACTGTCATTTATCCACTTTGTATAAATACTAACAATGACAGATGGTGAACAACCTATCAGTCGTACAGTTTTAGAGGTACCTGCTCCGAGTCTTCAGGCCCTAACCCATTCATGACGAGTGTGTCATATGTGCATCAGCAGCAAACATTATCTCATGGCCGGGTGTGTCATATTTGAATCATCATTTAATTCTCTCTATGGCCAGGCGTACCACATCTGACTTTTCAGATAGAACATTTAATTAGTATATTTTGTTGCCGCTAGATGTAGCTGTATGTCTGTTATGGTGAAATATATCAAAAGTTAGGCATGTTTGCCTGTGCAATGTTCTTTATTTTTAGTATTTTGTTTCAGAATGAGAATGAGATTCCTGGGTGTTTTACCATCCTGTGCAATGTTCTTTTATCTTTGGTATTTTGTTTCGGAATGAGAATGAGATTCCTAGGTGTTGAGCAATGTAATGTCTCTTTAACTGAGTCATTTGATAAAAACAAATGCACGTATTCTCGATGCTTTGAAGTACTTTGTATTTTTATTTTGGGGATAAAGTGGGGTAGATATTCTATCATTAAAGTTTTTTTTTCTTACCCTTAGATTTTAACATATTTTTTTAATGGCAAAGGAAAGCAGTATCTCATCATAGAAAAATATACACAAATGCTAATTTGTGGGTGTTGAATAATGCAGTGTATCTGCATCATTTGATTTATTTATATAAATGAACTTGTTCTGGATGCTCTGAAATGCGTTTTATATTTCATTTTTATTTTTTTATCCCAATGTAAGTGGGGTAGATGCTCTATCATTAGAGACTTTTTTATTACTCTTAGATTTTTCCGACATTGAGACGAATTTTCTATATCACTTATCGAAATGTTTTTTTTAAATGGCAAAATGAAAGCACTATCTGAGCATAAAAGTTGGACTAGGAGAGTTCAGGATTTGAAACTTTTAAATTTTATAGGAATGCCAAATGTTAATACTGTAAATGCTATCAAAGAAATTGATTTTTTTTACAACTTTTTTATGAAGACTTGATAAACTCTATTGTAAGAGAAACAAACAGTTTCATTCAAAATCATTTTAGAAATAACCCATCTTCTTCAAAATCAGTGAAATTTTCAGATACGACTCCACAGCAAATGAAAGCATTTTTTGGTCTGGTTATTTTGATGGGAATAATCAAAAAGCCTAATATAAAAATGTATTTTAGCACCAACGAGATGCTCGCTACTCTTTTTTTCAATAAAGTCATTTAACAAGATGTTTTTCTTAACATCTTGAAATTCTTACATTTTACTTCTGATACTAATGCAAAGAAATTAGAAAAATTAGATTCCTCATCGAAGTTCTGCAAAATAAATTTAAAACTACCTATACGGCAGATAAAAATATATGCATAGATGAATCACTTTTTGCATGGAAAGGACGACCTGGGTTTAGGCAATATGTGCCCTCCAAAAGATCTCGCTAGGGAATAAAAGTTTAGAAGTTATGCGAGTCAAGTTCTGGGTATGTGTGCAACTTTTTAATTTACTGTGGAAAAGAGACTATGAGCAGTGGCACTGGTTCTTACAGAGAACGAGTGGTAAGAATACTCATGAGCGAGTTATCTGATAAAGGATATGTATGTAGACAGATTTTTTAATTCCCCATCACTTGCAGAACTTAGAATTTATAGACAGATCTGTGTGAAACTGTTATGAAGAACAAAAAAAATGTGCTGGAGAATTTTCCAAGAAGACTTGAAAGAGGGAGAGGTAGATGCCATCCAGTATAAAAATATGAATGTGATTGTGTTCAAAGAGAAAAAAAAAGACGTATTTGTATTAACAACAATGCATGTGCCAGATTTGGCTAAATGTGGGAAGAAAGATAGAAAAACTGAGGAAGATATTTTGAAGCCTACTAGTGTTTTAGATTATAATAAAAACATGGGAGGCATTGACCTAGGAGACTCAATTTTGAGCCATTATCCACTATTCCACTCCGAAAATCTCTAAATTGGTATAAAAAACTGTTTTTTGGTTTGATGGACATTGGGCTCATGAATGCTAATAATCTTTACAACAAAAAATATGGATTAAAAACACGTTTCCTGGAATTTAAAATGAAAGTCGTGGAACAAATTTTTGAGAACTATGAAGATTATAGGGCCAAAAGAAAGTTCACTGTGAGATCACCCTCACCCTTAAGACTTTCAGGGAGACACTTTCCTACTTTAAATCTATATAAAAGTGGAGAAAAGTGCCACAGATGATGTACAGTTTCCTCACAAACAGTAAAAAAAGCAAAAAAACAGCAGCAGACATTCTATTCCTATGACATATGCAATGTTGGACTTTGTGTACACCCATGTTTCAAAGAACACTGTCTCTTTTTTGAAAAATCTTTCTTTTCGTTGTTTGCACATTGGATTTTTATGAAAGACAGTTTAAATATTTTTTAATTTTAATTATGTGTTGTGTTAAATAAAATCTGTGATTGTTTGGATATTTTTTCGTATATATTTATTTGTGGGATAAGGGAAAAATTATATCATTCTAGAATCAGTATTTTATAAAATTTTTAAGGAAAATATAATAATAAAGGTTTAAAATTAATTCTGGCAACTACTTGAGTGTTCTTCTCATAATGTACCAAAAACTGGAACAATTGGATGACAAATTTAATTTATATGAATCAATTGTTTCCAAAGTTAGGCTTAGCAGCATGAATTGCCTGTCCCCACAAGACGTTGCATGCGGTTAATGTGCCATCCCAAGAGAATGCTTCGGTAACAAAGGTGCCCGCCGTGAATGGGCTAATAATCTGCCGTCTATAAAATTCACTTAGATCAGCAGCCTTTCCCATTACTCGCAAAGTTCAAGAATGATTCCATACCGTCTCCAGCAACAATTATATACCACGCCCACTTAATCACTTGCCCTCCACATCATCCAGACGAGCTCACTGAAAAATGTTTTACAAACCCTAGATTTAATAAATTAAATTAAACTACAGGTTTTGATAATAATAAATATCAGCATATAAAAGTTTGCATTCAACTATGGCAACAGTCTAATTTTATGTACATATACAAAGGCAAAACCTCATATACTGAACTTTATAGAACTGAAAATTTGGTTCACTGTCCCAGTGGTTTACCCAATCCAATAACAAAAATATGATAGATCACATAAAAGTGAAAAATTAACCGAATCAAAAAGAAATGAATTAACTTTCCCCATTTCTACTACTAAATAATGAAGAATCTGTACATATGTATTCTAGGTCCCTTGCATTTTGGAAAAACATTCAAAATTTGATCAAGTTCATGTAATTGCATTCAAATGCACCATTCATTCATTTCATCCATATGCAAAATTCATTCAATTAATTCAATTGCAACATTCAAAATTCATTCAATTCAAAGTCATTCAGTCAGTCATTCAAAGTCAAATTCATTCAACTGCAACACTAAAATTTTGAACATCTGAACATATGCAACTCCTACTCCAAATTTTGAATTTTGTGTTGTTTCTTATTCATATTTTGTACAAACTGAATGAACGTTTGATTAACAAAACCAGCAATTTAAAAGTGAGCAATACTGCTTGAAATAATTTCTTTTTTTCCTCCAGCACACCAAACTGTTGCCATTCAGCAAAATGTAAGATACAAATCTTTCACTAATTAACAAACTTGGGTATTTAAAAGCAACGTGTTTCTACTGCCTGAAAGAACACACTTTTAAAAGCAATATGTTGCCACTAACTAAAATAAAATACTTGACATTTGTAGATTTTTATATAACGATTCAACCAATGTTTAATCAGTTGAGATTTGTATTTATTTACTTCATTATAAGGTACATTACATCTTCTAACCAGATAAGTATTATGTACATTAATTATTAACTTTATTTTCATCGTATGCAAAAATGCAGGATTTTCTCAGCATAAAAGTGTAAGAAAACTGCAAAATAAAATTAGTCAAAGAGCATAAAATTCAGAATATTTAATTAAATACTAATATATTTCACATCAGAATTGTATTACAAATAGTTAACAACTTAAATCATGCATTATAAAGTGAATTTCAGTCAGTCAGGAGTTCTTATGAAATAGCCCCAACCTAGCATGAAAACCCCCTCGTTTCTCATAAACTGTTAATTTCAAAGTTGGCAGCTACGAAAATCTGCAAACACCTTCTGTATGGGGAGGGAAGGCATAGCTACACATCTAGGCAGATATTTATATGCTAGTTACTACCAAATATACACAGCCCCTATCATAGGAAAATTAACTGCTCACAAAAATCTCAGGTACCATAATTATATAAACACATAAATAGCTTATTGTAACATTAAAACATTGACAATTAATGATAATCCATATTTACCTGAGCAAGAAACATAACCAAGTCATCTAAATTCTTACTATATTCGTGAGGATTCATCTTGAAAGTTTCCAAGACACATTTGTAATGCTGATAGTGTTGATAAAACTGTGCAATAAGAGTGAAAAAACATGTAAATATTATTTTAAAAATAAATAATTACATTACATTCTTGGGTACATAAAATTAAAGATATACTGAAAATTTGATAAAAATATACAACAGATTTCTTGAAGACGTTAGCTAAAAATTAGTTAAATGTTGCAATAATTTCAAAAACTTTAAAATTCAGTGTAGAATTACCAGCTAAGTTACTCCTATTTTTCTCACTTCTAAAGGAAAAGAAATTTTTTTTAGTACTTTTTTGTGATTTTCTGGTGGCAGTGCAGATACGCAGAAATTACCTAAAATATTAATATTATGCTCACCGTAAGTGATCACTGTGTGTGTGTTATTTTTAAAGTAACTAGTGTAAATAAGGGCCTCCAAACATAACCAAAGACAAGCTATATGTTTATTACAGTGAAGTCATCTCTTAAATTTTAAGTGCTCAGGTGAGTTCAGTATGAAGTCTCAAACTGTAATTATTACTGCTATTTGCATCAGTGATAGAAATATGAGATTAACTAATATGATAAAAGTGAGCTAAAATCTCAAAGGTTAGAATTAAAAAGTGTGATACACACAAGCAGTGAAAATCCGTTTTATAATTCAACATAATTATACATTGTAACATTTTCTGAAAGTTGCAAATTAACTCCTAAATAAAGAAATTCAACAACAGGAAGATAAGAACTATACCGAGATGCAATAAAACTATTCTCATTAAAGATACTACTAGTATATCTTTCAGAAACATTCATTTAAAAATATATATTCCAAAATTAAAACATTTCAAAAGCAGTGCTTGGAAACAATTTAACGAAAATTTAAAAAAAAAAATCTTAACAAGCAAAATTCTTGGTGAATTTTTAATAATGTTAACTTGCAACTTAAATCAATTACCACTGGCCTTCTCATAAAGTTATAGCAGACTGAGAAAAATCTAAAAATTCATCTGTTTTACTAGTGATTACAAACAGGCCTTCTAATTAATGGTCCCACAGATTTTACATCATTATAAATCTTTTTTTCTACAGTGAACATAATATTTCATTATTAATATTTTAGGTAATTTCTGATTATCTGCACTGCCACAAGAAAATCACAAAAAAGTACTGATGGAGCAACACATCATGTTTAGGTTTACTGATTACAGCAAAGCAACTTGGGGACGACCTGCCTGCAGAATTGAATGCATCGCTCAAATATATGTAAAGTTATCCACACAAACATTTCCTTCCAAAATCAGTAACAACGTTGCCACAATTTAGTAGGATATGGACTATAAGAAAATCCCACATTTTAAATTTCATATCATGTGACATAAATAAAACAATACTATCGCATTATCTGGCTAACTGTGACAAGAATCAAATGGCAAACCACTACATCTCTCAAGTAAGCAACCCAAAATTTTCCACAAATGTTTTCTATCTGGCTACCCACTAAATGTACATGACTTTAAAATCCGAAGATTATGTTTGTGGTTTCTGCTTGGGATTAGTTTATGTTTTTTTTTTTTTTTTTTGCCTTGCTTAAAATGAATTATAATGCAATGTGAAGTTTGCCTGCTAATAAAAATGAAAGTGTTGCATTATTTTAGAAATATGATATTTTGTTCAGTAGAGTGTAGAAATACGTATCGCATGAAGTTGTATTTTACAAATGACTGAATTGTCCAAGTTATCTTGAGGAATTGATTTGAAAAAAATAGCTACAAAGAAATCAAAAAGATAGTTTTGAGGAGATTTTACAGCAGATAAAATATTGTATTGAGGTAAAAATATATTCCCGGGTGTCCCTTGGTAAAAATTGGCAATTTTTGGCAGTGCATGGATACCGAGTTTGTGCAATCTTTGACTCATTATTTTGGCTTTGTTCTAAAATCGCCGCTACACAAAGCCAAAATAACAAGTCAAATAATTGCACAAACTTGGTATCCATGAACACATCCACTCCTTTTCACTTAAAAAAACATCAGAGAATTGCAAAAACCAGGCATTGCGCACTCCCTGACTTTGTCCATGTACACATCGATCTGTATTCACTTAAAAAGTCAAAGGAGCACCCAACAAAAAATATATAACCTCAATAAGAGCAATTTAATGCCAATTATGGATAACCATGGCATAACCATATTCATAACATTGGAACTGCATTTAAATTAACCCAACTCTTGAAACGCCACCTTTTGTTTTTATGAAAAATGACGTAAATTTATTGTATTGTTGTATTCTTCTTGCATTTTGGAAAACAGAAATAAACTTGAGACCTGCCTTCTACAGAATAGTAAGAAAACGATTATTTGAAAGTTATTTGATCCTATCTTTAAAAATATGTGTATTGATGGATATGCTCAGCTGAATATGGCCAATAGAAGTAATAGACTGGAACAATTATCTGTGACAAATCTGTACCCATAGCATTTTAAATAGAGCTTCCCATAAAATCCAAGAAAAAACCAATGAAAGACTTTTTGTGAAGGGCAGAAACAGAGTAAGTTGAATACTGGTTGATTATTAAATACAAAGACATTACCTCCTTCAGAATTCCATAGCAAAAATTAGTGCATCTTTGAACAGATCACCACCAACTTCATCGTTTAATTTAGATGACTTTGACGTTCAACAGACTAATACATAAGTACAAATAATGTCATGTATTACTTTGAAATCAAAACCAAAATCTATTCTAATCATTATAAAATGGTACTTATGTATTATCCCATCAACCTTGAAGCTGTCACCAAGCAGTGCAGTTTAGTGTCAATCATGCTTAAGTGTGATGAAAGAACACACTCATAATATCTGTGCTTTCATCTGATGTAGCCTAATTGATTTTCAATAAACTACTTTTTGTTTTCATGAACAGGGATATAAATTAACTGTTGTTGATACATTTTTTCCTGCTATTTTAGAAAAAAAAAAAAAAAAAAAAAATTGGGGGA
>KK121264.1:183159-194845 GCA_000611955.2 Stegodyphus mimosarum | reverse complement strand
ATTATATATGTATTATATAATATATGTACCTTAACTTAATACCTTTTAGATTAAGACATACAGTGTGTCTTTTTTGTGTCTTCTTCATTGAATTTTCTACCAAGTGATTTTTTTTTCTATATCTGCTCCAACGTTTTGTGAAAAACTCCATAAAATAGGTTGATCAGAGATAGAGAGAGAAAATTCTTTGAAGCGAAACGGAGTAGTTGAATTCTATTCCCATGGCCGAGGCCAGATCAACACGCACTGATCTGAAGCGTCCTAAAAATACAATTATAAAAAATTCCAAAGGTGAAACGGAAACCACGTCGAAGAGTATTCTTTGAAGGGAATCCTAGGTATGTTTAGATTTACATAATATTTACCATTCAGTTTCCAATAGCGTCGAATTCATTCTAATGCCATACGTTTCGTTCAAAGATGTCCTCAGGACATCTTCAACAACCCGCGTTGACCGGTCAGAGATGAAGGGTTTCTTCTATAGAAAATGAGACTAGATCTTCTCAGAGAAAAAATCTGAAACACATATTCAAAACAAAACGGTAACCAAAATGGGAAAGCAGAAATCGGCTTGGAAACAATTTTCTCAGAGATGAGAAAAAGTATCTGAATTAGAATCTTAAGGATTTAGAAAAAATTTATCAGAGCAAGGAGAAATCTCCGAGTGAGAAGGAAAATATTTTTGCACTTCTCAAAAGAATCTCTCCAGGACTTCTTGAAAAGAATGATTTGGAACGAATAGCAAACACCATTCCATGTCGAAGAGTATTCTTTACAGGGATCATCCACATCTTATCTGCTATGACGAAGCTTTTATCCAGGTTGGAGAGATGTTGCATCTTCAACAGTACACGTTGATCTGAAGCGAAAAACAACTGTTTATATAGATACGTGATTCATTTCGAAAGTGAAAATAGTAAAGTGAAAGCGACTGGAAAAATTTTCTCAGAGAAAATCTGAAACAAATATTAAAAAAAAGAAACTTTTTGTTAATTTAATGATGTCTTCTAGACATCATTAAATTAACTCTTCCTTTTTCTTTGGTGACTTCTTAAATAAAAAAAATTTTTCGTCTAAAAAATGATGTCTTACTTTTCCAATGTTAACCTACGGGAAAATGAAAAAGTGAGACATCATTTTTTAGACAAAAAGTTTCTTTTTTTTTAATATGTGTTTCACGTTACCATTTTCACTTTCAAAGTGAATCCCTTATCTATATAAACGTTAGCTGTTTCGCTTCAGAGCAGCGAGTGTTGTTGAAGATGTAACGTCCTGGATAAAGTGTTCTTCATAGCAGGTAAGATATTTATGAATCATCTCTATTGTTTTCCGTTCACAAGGCAAGGCATCTACAAGAGCACGTAACTATGTGAAGTCTAAGCTAAAAGTTGGAATACTTTTAGAGAACGTTGAGATGATTGTGAAAGATATAGTCGAGTCTGATTGGCTAAGAAAATTTTTCTTAGATAAAAATCTTTGGCTAAGAACTAAAAAAAAACTGTTTGTTAATTCAAAGATGTCTTCTGATATTATTAAATTAACTGAATGAACTTGACCAAAGTTGAAGGTCACAATGTTAGGTGAATGACCTTTGACCTTGAACTTTGGTCCAAGGGAATGGTGTTTACTATTCGAATGGTGTTTACTATTGGAAACATTGTGGAATGGTGTTTACTATTCGTTTCAAATCACTCCATTGAAGAAGTTCTGGAAAGGTCCTTTTGAGAAATCCCAAAATATTTTCCATCTCACTCGTTCGTTCAGAGATCCGTTCCAAACCGTATCGACTTGTTTCCAACAACATCGTTGAGGTTTGCCACCGTTCGTGTTTGAGACATTTGATTGGTGACACATTAGGTATTTTTGGATAGCACGCCTTCCCCTCTCGGTGCTGATCATACGAATAAGGCAGGAGTTTTTCACGAAACGTTGGAGCAGATATAGAAAAAAAAATCACATGGCAGAAAATTCAATGCAGAAGACACAAAAATGACACACCATATGTCTTAATCTAAAAGGTGTTAAGGTATATATATTATATAACATAATATATCTATCGATTTTGTTTCAGATTTGTAAGAAAAATAGTTTCCAGCCCATCCAAAATGATCCTCCTCATTAACTTACAGGAAGAAGACACGTTTTGTTTCTTACTCATTTGTGTTTTAGATTTGTCCCGTTTCAGTATGATTTGCTTATCTATATAAACAGTTGCTGTTTCTCTTCAGATCGATGATTTCTCATAGGAGACTTCGTAAACGGTTCCTGGTTCGCGTTACGTCTGTGGACTTAGCATTATATATTTTAGAACGTCAGTGATCCGAATTCTTCATAGTGTGAATGGTTTCTGTTGTTTATCGCGTTACAGCTTTGAAATTTTGATTACATATAATTTTAAGACGCTTGAGATCAGTGCGCGCTGTTAAAGACCTGGATATGTTTCAGATTTTCTCTGAGATCTCAGTCGGCAAGACTTTCTTACTTTGTTTTTAATATGTGTTTCAGATTCTTTTTCCGAGTCTCAGTTTTTCTTTAAGAAGAAACCCTCCATCTCTGAGCGATCAAACCGGGTTCTTTGAACAAACCGTTTCCTTGAGAATTCTTTGAATGAAAGGTTTTACTGTGACATTATAATAAATCCTACGCTATTGGAATCTGAATGGCAAGTATAATATAAATCTAAGTATACTTGGGAACATGGAGAGCGAATTGGTTTCAAGTGAAATGGAATGATTCTTTTACTGAAGGCATTTCTATGATCAGGTTGCAAAAGTATATTTAAAGTCCATTCTTGAGAACCATGTCGGAGAGTATTCTTTGAAGGAAAACCGTTCACAAACATCTTATATTCTACAAGAAACCGTATTTTCGAAAAGAATCATAAAATATATCAAACAGTTGTCCAAATGAAGTCTTAAAGGAAACAATGGTCATCCTATCGGTTATAATAAATTCGGGACACATTTTCGAAATGAGTCATAAAATATATACAATAGTCGTAACGTCGAAGTTCATGAACATCTTATCGGTTATAAGCAATTCGGGACAAATTTTCGAAAAGAATCATAGTATAAATATAATAGTTATCAAAATCATGTCTGTAGAGAAACGATGGAGATCTTATCGGTTATAATAAATGTGGACTACATTTTCGAAAAGAATCATAAAATATATATATAACAGTCATCATGTGGAAGTTTTGAAGAGAAATGATGAACATCTTATCCTTTATAAGAAATTCTTTATCTGGACCTCATTTTGCCAAAAGAATCATAAATATACACAATAGTCATTGTGTCAAAATTTTGAAGAGAAACGTTGGATCGGCTGTAATAAATTCTTGATCCAGGTTTCGAAAAGAATCGTAAAATATATACAGTAGTCATTGATAAACATCTAATCCGCTATAAGAAATCCAGGTTCCAAAAGAATCATATAAATATATACAATATCCATGAAAATTCCGAAACCATGTCGAATTTATGAAGGGAAAACAATAGAAATGATTCATAAACATCTTACCTGCTATGAAGAACATTTATCCAGGATGTTACATCTTCAACAACACTCGCTGAACTTAAGTGAAACAGCAACCGTTTATATAGATAAGCGATTCATTTTGAAAGTGAAAATGGTAACGTGAAACACATACTAAGAAAAAAATAAAACTTTTTGTTTAAAAAATGATGTCTCATTTTTTCATTTTTTCATTTCATTCATTTTTTCTTTTTCATTTCAGTAAGACATCATTTTTTAGACAAAAAGTTTTCTTTTATATTTAAGAAGGCACCAAAGAAAAAGGAAGAATTACTTTAATAATGTCTAGAAGACATCATTAAACTAACAAAAATTTTCTTTTTTTTTTAATATGTGCTTCAGATTTTCTCTGAGAAAATTTTTCCAGTCGCTTTCACTTTACCATGTTCACTTTCGAAATGAATCGCTTATCTATATAAACAGTTGTTGTTTCGCTTCAGATCAACATGTGCTGTTGAAGATGCAACATCTCCCCAACCTTCGTCTTAGCAGATAAGATGTGGATGATCCCTACAAAGAATACTCTTCGACAGAGTTGTTGGAAATTGTGCCTCATATGGGATCCCTATAAAGAATACTCTTCGACATTTAATGGTGTTTACTATTCGTTCAAAATCACTGTTTTCAAGAAGTCCTGGAAAGGTTCCTTTGAGAAATGCAAAAATATTTTCTTTCTCACTCGGAGATTTTTCCTTGTTCTGATAAATTTTTTTCCAGTCCGTGAGATTCTAATTCAGATACATTCTCTCAGCTCTGAGAAAATTGTTTCCCAGCCGATTTCTACTTTCCCATTTTGGTTACCGTTTTGTTTTGAATATGTGTTTCAGATTTTTTTCTCTGAGAAGATGCATTCTCATTTTCTTTATAAGCAAACCCTTCACCTCTGAACGGTCAATGCGGGTTGAAGATGTCCTGAAGAATTCTTTGAAGGAAAAGTATGACATTATAATGAATTCGATGCTATTGGAATCTGAATGGTAAATGTTATATAAATCTAAACATATTTAGGAAAGTGTGTATTGCCCTTCAAAAATACTCTTCGATGTGGTTCCCGTTACACCTTTGAAATTTTTATAATCGTATTTCTAGGACGCTTCAGATCAATGTTTGTTGATCTGGCATCGGTCAAAGCAATAGAATTCAACTATTCTGTTTCGCTTCAAAGAATTTTCTCTCTCTCTGATGAACCCATTTTATGGAGCTTTTCGCGAAACGTTGGAGCAGATATAAAAAAAAATCAGATGGTAGAAAATTCAATGGAGAAGACACAAAGAAAACACACTATATGTCTTAATCTAAGACGTGTTAAGGTATTAAGTTAAGGAATATATATTATATAATATATATATTATACAATATACGTATATTATATAATATAGTATATCTACAAATTTGTTTTCAGATTTGCAAGAAAAATAGTTTCCAGCGTGATCCAAAATAATCCTTCTTAGTAACTTACAGGAAGAAGACACGTTTTGTGGCTTATTCATTTGTGTTTTAGATTTCTCCCGTTTCAGTATGAATCGCTTATCTGCATAAACAGTTGCTGTTTCTCATAGCAGACTTCATAAGTGGTTGTGTCTTTCCTGGGTTCATGGTACATCTTTGAAATTTTGATTATCATTACTTATATTTTAGAACACTTTAGATCATTGCGTGCTGATCTGAACTCTCCATAGCCGTCTTTGTGAGAGGTTCCCTTCAAAGAATAATACTCTTCGATATGGTTCACATTACATCTTTGGACTCAGCATTATATATTTTAGAATGCGTGCTGATGTGGATAGCAGGCTTCGTGAATGGTTTCTGTTGTTTTTTTCCCGGGATACAGCTTTGAAATTTTGATTCCCATTACATATATTTTTCGGACGCGTGCTGACCTGGCATTAGTTAAAGCGGTAGAATTCAACTGTTTTTTTTTCTGTTTCGCTTGAATCCTTTTCTGATCAACCCATTTCATGGAAAAATGTTTCACGAGACGATGGAGAAGATTCAGAAAATGACATGGGATAATACACACTGTATGTCTTAATCTAAAAGGTATTAAGTTAAGGTATATATATTATATAATATGTGTACTTTTTTTCCTTTTGAAAAATGATCCTACTTACAGGAAGAAGACACGTTTCGTTTGTTGATTTATATATATATATATATATACATATGTATATAATATATAATATATATATATTATATAATATGTATACTTTTTTCAGATTTCTAAGAAAAATATTTTCTAGCCTCATCCAAAATGATCCTCCTTATTAACTTACAGGAAGAAGACACGTTTTGTGTCTTACTCATTTGTGTTTTAGATTTCTCCCGCTTCAGTAATACTTGCTTTATCTGTATAAACAGTTGCTGTTTCGCTTCAGATTAGTGATTTAGATTTCTCGTAGCAGACTTCGTGAACGATTGTGTTTTTCGCCGGTTCGCGTGACATCTCAGGACTTAGCGTTCTATATTTTAGAACATCAGTGACCCGATTTCTTCATAGTCATCTTTGTGAGTGGTTATTGTTTTTTTCCTAGTTTGCATTACAGCTTTGAAATTTTGATTACATATATTTTTAAGACTCTTCAGATCAGTGCGTGGTGTTAAAAACCTGGATATTTTTGTGATTTTCTCTAAGACCCATTCGGCAAGACTTTCTCATTTTGTTCACCGTTTTGTTTTTAATATGTGTTTCAGATTTTTTCTCCGAGGCTCAGTTTTTCGTTAAGAAGAAACCCTCCATCTCTTAGTGATCAAAGCGGGTTGTCATATTCCTTGAAGGAAACGTTCCACCGTTCAGGTTTGAGAAAAGTTAATCTCCCATACATCTGGTGGTTCATCATCAGGTTGTAGAGACATTAGGTATTTTTTTACCTTTCGGTTGACCACTAAGGCATAGGTGGGACCTTTTAAAGTGTCGTCCATCACCTTTTTAGTTCGGATGTAGAGACATTAGGTATTTTTGGACGCTGGAACTTCTCGGTTGAGTGTGTTGACCATGAAGGCATGGGCTTATAAGGTCTTCTTTTTAGTTATGAGAAGATAAATCACACCCGCATTCCAAAAATACCGTTCAAAGATTTGTTTGCCGTTGACGTTTAAGAAAGGTATGAGGGAAAAGTTTTGGGTCTACATTAAATCATACCGTTGAAAAATTTATAGGAAATCATAGCGTTCAAAGATTTATGTTCCAATTTATATCATACTGTTCAAAGATTTATAGGTTTATCATACCACTGAGGGGTTAGAAAGGTGAGATACCATTCCATTTCAAACCATACTGTTGAAGTGTTTACAGACCATGTTCAGTTGACACCTTGAGAAGATTTCATGTTCAGTTGAGACTCCAAACTCTCCAAACGGTGCGACGACCATCACTTCCAAAAACGTTGAATTTACTTTCATCAGCTTTCTTCCAAAAGTTGTCTGTCTTCAATTGATGAGTTTTGCAAACTCCAAACGCTTTTTCTGATTTTGTAAGCTTATAAATGTGTTCTTTCTAGCTACTCGACTGCTATATCCAGCATGCCTAATCACATTTCTCACAGTTTCATCACTTTCTCACACTTCTGCACATTATTCGAGAAGTTTCTGCAGCTAGTTTGACAGCACTTACGTAGTTTAGGATCAATCTTGATATCTTTCAAAATTTTCCTTTTGGCTACATCACTCAGAATACTTTTCCTTCCTCTTCCACTTTTATTAATCCATCGCTTTTAAATCTTTCAATGATTTTCCGTACACACGAGTGGCTTCTACCGACAATTTCAGCTATTTCCCGATAAGATTTTCTATTCTTAAATAACCTTTATATAAATTTTCTTACATCAATACTGGTCACTCTCCAAGGAGCCATTTTTCATTTAAAATTTCGACTTGAAATTCACATAACCAAATTCAAAAGACAAAAATAACAGTCGAAAAAGTTTAAGATAAAATTGCCCAAACTTAGATTATGATAGTAGCAAGCAGAAAAAAAATATAGTGGTAGTTAAACAAAAATTTCATTGGTGTATCCTCAATTTTTTTAGGAAAAAATCTACTTATGTGTATTTGAAATGCCTCTGAAAATTTTTATTTTAACATTTTGTCGTTGATTTTTCTATATTTTTACTGTTAATTAAACTTTTTGTTATGTCTAAGAATAAAAGTACGTTTGCACTTCTAGTTAATGTGTTATTTCGATTGAAAGTTGGATTTATCAAGTAAAAGTAAGGTGTATCCTCAATTGTTTGTGCCACTGTACACACACGTGTTTATATATATATATATGTGTGTGTGTGTGTGTGTGTGTTTATGTATTCACCTGCTATATAAGTTTCACTTATTTTATCTATTTACATGTATGTATTTATTATCTCTCATAGTAACTTACCTTAATTTTGCCTTACCGACGAATACACCTAGCTCAAATTACACTAAATCACTTAGCGCTACATTCAAATCAGAGGTTTTTCGGTTTTAGACACTTAAATTTTATTATTCATGATGACGATCGTAGACGATGAAGGCGGAATCTTAGCAGAGCTCCTGTCTTAGCCAAAGTTAGCTTTTCAACTAAACTTATACTTTTATGTAACTGGACCCCCAATCTTTATTTTACATTTATTGTTTCCCCTATCATTACATCTATTCAGTTTTACCAAACACACTCACTACACCCACCTGAGAGATACTATTTATTGTAAATGAACACAGCTTCCTTCCCTTTTGACTACACTGATAGATTCAATCTCATTTTAGGATATTTTCTTCTCCTTTCTTTTTCTATCTATAGGCTCTTTTTTTCTCTCTCTAATACTTTTGGGCCATTTATTTTAATTTTATTTTGTCCCATCTTTTCTTCCTGGCCTTTTTGTACTCGTATCAAATGTACGAAGTTCCTTTTTATTCGCCTCTGAAATACGAAATTGCCCTCCTTTCTATAAACCTTTCCTTCGCACCTAAGCTTGAATTTTCGCCCATCTGTGCAGAAAGACATAGCGGGTGCAAAACAAGACATCTGTCTTCTTTGTCTGTCTGTCTGTCTGTTCCTGGAGCAGAAATTTATCCTGCTAATACCAAAGCTAATCACTAAATCCCACTAAGGGCGTCCGTTCGTGTATTTTCCAGTAAAATATGTTAAATTTATAATGAAATGCTTCGCTATTGCTAAATTTTTGCTTTAAAGTAATAAAGATGATATCCATAATTTACTATGTATAGAATATTATTAAGAAATAGTTCGAAAACTAAATTCATGTGTATCGCATCAAAACCTTTAAAAATTATATTACTTCAAGGATTTGTTTAGGTTTTATTAGCAGCCTGTTGGGTGTACTTCCCAATTTTTCCTTTAAGAAGTAATATTTCTGATTTATTCACAATATTTTCATAATTTATTAAAGAATCATTTCATATACAAATGTTTAAGAGATAAGAAAGTTATTTTATTTTAGTATGCTTAATACTTCGGTTTTAAGTTGTAATACACTAAAATAGAAATTCACGTATTTTTTATTGGCTATAGTAGTTGTTTATATAGCTAATTTCAGGAGAAAGATACTTGATGCAAATATTATTTCATTTTTTTTCTTTTATTAAGCATTTATTGGCATACTTTAAAAATCTAAATAATTCTTAATTTCATTTAAAAATACATTTCAACTTTTATTTATTTATAAATTTTTAGAAGTATTTCAGAGAGGGGTGAAGATTGTTTTTGTGGAAACTTGAGAAAAGTGTAATTAAATGAAATAACTTCATGGAATCGGAAAATCTAAAATGCCAAACAAATATGTGTAAAAATAAACAGCAAATAGATTTGCATGATACAAGTCAAAAGCGACAGCTATGGCGGATTTAGATCGTTGCTCAGCTCAGTGGATCTACAAGTTCCATTAAAAAAATTAAAAGCTTACTTAAATTCTATTCTAACTTATTTCTAATGCCTTCCTGATCAGAAAATTTCTATGTGTAGTGGGAAAATGCCTTTGTCTGGGATTGAATAAAAAATGCAATAGCGAAAAAAATCATGCCCATTTTTATTAAGATTATAACAGTACACACAATACCGCAGCTGTTCGTAATAAATCGCAAACGTATTTAAAGATGTTTAGAAAAAAGGAATTATATCAAATTATAGTTCAAATATAAGCTTGGCTATTTAAGTGAAAAATGACGTTTTAAAGACAATTAAGAAGAAAACTACAAAAGGGAATTAATATACTAATAATTTTACATACATATAATAAACATATCTATTACATACAATAAGCATTCAGAAAAAACACAAATCAGTAAATTTATAGAATTCAGAAGCAAATTCCTTTCATTGATTTAGAAACATTTATAATATCTTCTTCTTCATAAAACAATACTTAAGTATAATAATAAGACATTCATTATAAATATATTTATCATTTCTGGTAATATGCAACCAAGTAGTCTTTTAACTTCAGGTTATTTACTAAACCTTACATACATATAAAACTTAATTTTTAAATGTAATAAGAAATGGTTAAATATGACAATGACTAAATATAATAATTCTAGGACATACAAAATTGACAAGTATTTCAACATATTTTGAAATGTACGTTTTACACAGAAATAAATAACTATGGAAAGATATAAATTTATATAGTTTTCTGCTTTTATATCCAATGGGATGCACTATTTCAGTTCATATATCCAAAAATAAAGCCATAATTGCTTCCATAAACTATGTATCACATGTATTAAAGTACCGTATTTTTCGCCGTATAAGACGCACTTTTTCTCCCCAAAATCGGGGGGGGGGGAAGTGCCTGCGTCTTATACGGCAAATACAAAAGCCCACCATGGCGCCTCTCTGCCTTGGCGCCGTCTGAGGCGCCGTCTCTCTTGGCGCCGTCTGAGACCAGGAAGCCCCGCTCTGCCTCGCACTGTATTTGGACGGTCTTTGCCTCGTTGTATTTGGACGGTCTCTTTGTGCACTTTTTAGAATCTCGTAAGCCAGCGCGGGAGCGGGTGAAGGCACGCGCCTCTGCGCTCAGCTAATAGCAGTGCGGGAGCAAGCGGAGGCGCGGATAGCTGTGATATATGTAGTATGGTATATCTGAATGAAATATATCATATCACCAAATCATCATCAGCACCAAAACCAGAATTGCACAAAAAATGCCAAAGGAATACGAATCAAAGATTCTGTCTTTTCATAAGTTTGTTATTGATGCGAGGAAGAAGAATAACTTTGAAATGAGCCAGATTGGGAACACGGATAACTTAACCTGCTGTTAACTTTATACAGTTGATATAAAATATTTTACTACAGAATTTGATTCATAATCTTTTTTTTTCTAAATTTGCCTCCTTTAAAATTGGGTGCGTCTTATATGCCGGTGCGTCTTATACGGCGAAAAATACAGTATTTTTTTTTATCTACTGCTCTTTTAATAAAATGGCTTCTGTGTATATCTGTCGAACAGATTCAGCAGCATTTATTTATTTTCTCCTAATATAAATATCTGACACAGAGATAATTTTCTATAATTGCTTTGACTAAATGGACTACATGATGAAAAATCTTGCAATGACAGACTTCTTTGCACAGCAGCAATAGTAACATGGTCGACAAAATTCACGGTTTGAGTTGAACCTTCCCTCCTTCTATTCTAAGCTGCTTGGGTGATTGCGATATTTCGTAAACACCGAAATCAACACTCAAGAACAGATTCCAAAAGCAGTGAAGAAGAGAAAAGCTGGCATTAATTTAACCTACTTTTTCTGATTGATACAAATGTTTCTTGACTCTAGCATCGGAAGATCCGCTGCGGAACTGATTCACATTACTGAGCGAATTCATTCCGATTCCAGAAAACGGAGTTGTAAGTCTTTTATGCATCAACGGCTCTTGCTGGAGGTGTGATAGGTATATAGATCTGCAATTCTTTCACGAACTAATTCACTTACTGAGCTAACGGCGAAAAATTGAAGCGAGCCAGGAAAATTCGATTACAATTTTAGGGCAGGAAAGAATGTTTATCTTCTCATATTAAAAACGAGTTTAATTTTTTATCATTTCCCAACTATTTGAATTTTTTTTCTAGAATTTTATAAGTAGTTCCTCGTAGAAAAGAGGTTTTAGGGAGTCTCAACACTACACTTGAAAGAAATCAGTTCAGTGAATTAGCGT
>KK121264.1:144083-182901 GCA_000611955.2 Stegodyphus mimosarum | reverse complement strand
TCCAATCTCTCCAATCTCTACTCGAGTAACCGAGTGCATTTTATTATCCTTCCTTTGGCAGATAGTACAGCAAAGTCTCTCTCAGAAAACATATTTTGTATTTGCATTTAGAATATGTGACATGGTTTTAATCTCGAACACCTGTGTTTGTGCTACTCTCCGATTAAACACAGATAAAAAATTGGTACGCTCTAATTTACAGATATGATATTACTTTACTGCATATGTGACCAAATTTGACGAAATTGCAATATTTTAGAGAATTAGAGAGAATTTTTGTTTTTGTTTTGTAATTAATGGAAACCAGGATAATAGATTAGTAAACGGCAACGACTTTGATAAAGGAAGTTGTTTATTGTTTAAACCTCGAGGTTTTTAAAGTAGAACATTCATTACTCTCATACAAAGTGTGTAAAACGAAAAATCTAGATTATTTTACAGAATGGTGGCTCTCGATACTTTTTATTCTGTTACCTCCTTCTCACCATTACTAGAACGTTATTCCTGCTCCTACTAAAAGTAAACGGCAACGACTTTGATAAAGGAAGTTGTTTATTGTTTAAACCTCGAGGTTTTTAAAGTAGAACATTCATTACTCTCATACAAAGTGTGTAAAACGAAAAATCTAGATTATTTTACAGAATGGTGGCTCTCGATACTTTTTATTCTGTTACCTCCTTCTCACCATTACTAGAACGTTATTCCTGCTCCTACTAAACACAGAGCGATAAGAAGTGTTTTTACTTTTCTTTTTTTTTTTTTTTTCTTTAAAAAGCGGGGAAACTTGAAGAACAGCGATGCCTTCACCGGGATTCGAACTATGAATCTCGTAATTGGTAGTCAAAGGTGCTTCCAATTACCCCACGAAACTACGAGGTAAGAAAGAAGAAAATTCCTCTGTCCCTTACTGAAATTACACTCTCCCTTATTGAAAGAATGACTGAGAATGAGGAGGCCTAGTGTTCAGATACAGAGAATGATGAATTAATGTCCACTATATTTTAGTTCAGGCGTCACTTGGAAAATAGTCAGATGTTTATCAAAACAGGAAACACGTAAAAAGTCAGCGATGCTTTTGTCAAAATTCGATCTGTGGACATTTCGATTGCTAGCGAACGTGTTTCCAATTACATCCCGAAGGCAAACACTAAGGAATGATTAAAATTCCTTATAATATTCAAATGGTGAATTACAAATGATAGTTAAAATCGAAAATTGTATATCTGAAAAGCATAAGAGAAATTTCAGATTTATTACACAATGCGCATAGGAAAGTCCCTTTAACCTGAAAATTCTTAGCGACCCTAGTGGCGAATAGTGAAAGATAGGTATTGCAAATCGAAAACGAAAAGACATAGAGCAAAATTTCCAATTAGAAAATTTCAGAGCAGCAATTAATACGAAACGACATTTGATTCATGCGGATAAGATAAACTGTCGCCTATACACCGAAAGATGCCCGCAATCGGCGCACTCCATTTTTCGTAAACGTTTGAAAGGAATAGCTATAGGTATTAAGAAATACGCAACATTTTGTTGCAAAAAACGTGTGTTTATATCAATACAGTCAGGGCCGGTGGAAGAGGCGTGCAAGGCCTTCTTTGGAAGCGGCACCTACCAAGAGAAGGACTCCGACCAGCCGACTACACAAAGCTCCTTTTCTTAATGCAAAAGAATGTGCACTTACAGGGAAAACAAAGTAAATGTACCTTGAATGCTACACAGGGACAAGGATCATGAGCGTTTGCGCCTCCCACCTTTCCTTTCCAACCCATCCATCAATGCCACCCACCGTTCAATCGTTAGGCATAGTGTCACAGAAAGAAGTTCGAGTTCCAAAAGCCGTGGGAACTCACTCTGTGAGCATGTTTAATTTAGGTAATAGCGCATTTACACCGACTACACACGCAGACGTTGTGCACTACTCACTGCGCACCTAGTACCATATAATGGTCATTTTCAATGTTTCTAGAAAGCCACGTGTTATGTATCATCTACACATTCCTTCTTCGTATTTATTGAGTTGTTGGCGAAGAAAATTTTCGATGCACGATAACCTTACTACTATTGGAAAAGAAAAATCCATTTGATGAAGTACGTACTTATTTTATTTTTTTTTTGTTGAGACATTAGGTTATTTCGGAAGCTGCAGACCTGAAAAATGAGCAACGCCTTCGTCGAGAATCGAACCACAGACCTCTCGGTTACGCGTCGAGAGTGCTGACCACTACACCACGAAGGCGTGCGAAGTAGACAGGAGAAATACCTTGTATGCTTAATACAATTTCTATTTATCCTTACTTAATCGATTTCATTATATATTTTTTTAATGTATACATTGAAATACGGCTTTTTTCTTGAAAATTTCTGTGAGGGTAGGAAGGGGGAACGGATTAGCCCTTTCTATGAGGGCAAATTTGTCATTTTGCCAGATGTAAGAATGAATGCAGGCGCCAACTTTTCATTTTCTTCACGGGAGTCGGAGGGAGCAAGATTTGCATCGACGAAAATTCAAAGTCGTATAGAGGATTTATTTTCTCTCCTGGGGAAGGGAGTTGCAGGAGTTTATAGTATGAGTCCAAATTTTCAAAGTTTATACAATTTATTTAATGACTTGACTCCTCAATTAAGCATCTTAGTGTGTTCGTGCACGCATTTGTACAGAAAGGCAAAAGGCATGTAAAAAGCCGCTTGAAGAGTTTATCCATTGGGCACGTAGGTTGGGGTGCCGGAGGTAAAGAACTGATGTTTTATATTCCGTTATTTTCATAAAACTTTGAGCATCTTTATTGGATTTTTAATATTAAGTTGGTTTCTGGGGCTTCGTTGCTAGGCACCCCGCTGGGGAATACTGCATCGAATTCCCTGAGGACCTTGTCTTAAATGCAATGTCTTCCTCGTTAACGGTTGAAATTTCAAAATTTGATTAATTCCCTCGAGCTAAAAACAGAATTGTTTACATTGGTCATTTAACCTTGGGTTTACTCCACACAGTAGAATTCATACCAGTCGTAAACTTATATTTTTTGTATATTAGCAAGAAATTTTGCGCTTTCCTCTCCTGATTTTTTCTGGTTACGTGTCTGGTACACATTGTCCGCCTTTCCTCCCGTTCTTTGGAGAAAATCTGATTTCTCCCAACTAGAAAGCATTTCAGATGTTGAATTTAAGTTTTGGGGGTATTTCTAATGGTTATTTCTGGAAAATGTATGAACAGTGTTTACAGTGAAAATTGAACTTCAAAATATCACATGAAAGGTGGTTCTATCTGTTGCTAAGACTTTAGAGGTTGTATTCCTCCATCGGGGAAATCGAATCATTTGTTGCCGCTCTTTCGCAACAACATCTCTTGATTCCATCTTGGTGAGAATTTCGGCGAAGTGGAGCTTAATTGTAGACAGTCCATTTTAGATATTGTCTATGGATTGCATGTCCAAACATCGGCAGTTTTGGCTGTGATGCCTTTAACAAATCTGGCTTTGTTTGACAGGTGATACATTGAAACAAATAACAACAATTCAATAAAACACTGGAAGCATTTACAAGATTGAGGATAGTAAGAAACAAAAATCAACATAAAAAGTTCTCAACAGTTTAATTACAAAAAATAATGCAATAGTACAGTGACATCAAAATGAAATATATATACAGGGGAACGACTACTTCACGTAAAGCTGTTGCATGTGCTAGAAGGATATTTACAGAGGCATTATTATGTGGTTAACGTTCGCCGTGAGCTGGTATCTGTTTGTTTTGGTTTCGTGGGGTGTACAAATGGGTTGAGGTAAGACTTAGGTGGGGTTTGGGAAAAGAGAGGTTTGGGGGTCATTGTACACGGAACTCGTAGCAAGCACTTAAGTTTGACCCATCACACGGTCAGATTTTTCGTTATCGTTCATTAGAAAGATGCTAATTCTTCGCCAACTGCTCGGAAAAGTTACTTTTTTTTTAGTTTTCATTAGTTTCATTTTTTTTTTAAATTTTCCATCTTCATTTTACACTTAGCAGATGTTAAAGTTTATTTTAAAAGAAAGATTAGCTGTTTAATATTTAGAATTGAATTTTTAAATTAAAATTTCAGTGTGAAATTTTGATAAAATATAAACAAAGAAGAAATCATCCCATGCGCATAATTGCAAACGCAAAGCTGAGAAAGATGCTGCTCTTCAGAAGCAGGCAGACGCAATGTCTCATTACTTCGAAAGTAAATGATGTTCACATTGAATCAGCATTAGAATCGACTACAAAAGAACAGACGTCAATCAGCCAAAAATCATCAGCTGCATTGGAGGAAGCTATTGAAAGGAATCTCCAAAGGAATTGAATGATGATCCAAGCATGGAATTAAATGAATCGGAAGTTAAGATTATCCCGATAATTCGATTAAAGAGACTGGCATAAACGAAGATTCCTTTTTTCATATTTATTTTGATGATCTTGCAAAGTGGCCAACTCTTAGCGACAAAGTGAGAATCACTTTGTGTGAAATATGGCCTATTCAAAAGAAAGGTTTAATGTATTCGAAAAGTAATAACGGACTTAAATTTAGTGATACATACTACAACAGAAAAAAAGAAAAGGAGCATTAGTTCCCCGTACACGACTATTAGTACAAATTCGGATTTTTTTTTTCTTTTTTGCTTCAGCTGCAAGATATTTGCATCGATTGACATAGACACGAGACTAGCACAGCACATATAAGAAATTTCTAAAAATGGAAAGAGCTTAAGAAAAATTTGAAAAATAAAACAACAATTTATTCCCAAACACAAGAGGTGTATGAAATAAGAAAAATCTGACAGGTTTCAGATTTTAAATTAAGTCAAAAGGGGCATTTTTTAACGTTTTGTATGTTACCTTTATGTGTTAAATACCACTTGTTCTTTGCACTTAAACCATAAAATCAGTTCAACAGCAATATCGCAAAATAATTTTAAAATGAGTACGTCTTTAGAATTTCTGATACATAGTTCCACGTGCTTTAGATAAAAAGGTTTTTTTCCCCGTGCTTTAGATAAAAAGGTTTTAAAAAGGTTTTTTAGAGTGTTGCCATTTCTCGCTTTTAAATCGTTTGAGTTTGTTCATCAAAAATTCGTTAAAGTTTTACAAAATATGAAATAGATAATAAAACAAATTCCAAATTCGGGCTTCCTGATGCGCATATTCGGCGGAAAAAAAAATCTGAAAGGATTCAGATTTTAGATTACGTCCAAAGGGATCTTGCTTCATAATATAATAACTTGCCGAACGAAACAAACATTAAACTAAACCCAATACGAACGCAAAAACCAACCCAATATAATTCCAATAGTCAACCCAATACAATTCTATTAATCCATCCAGTACAGACCCAATAACCAACACAGTACAATTCCAAAAATTCTAATAGCCAACCCAATGCAACTTCAATTACCAACAAAGAAACATAAGCACTAAATTGAAAAGTGAATCCGACATTTTTGTGAAACGACGCAAAACGCCCAAACGAAAGTAATAGTCCTTCGGGACTACACCCCTTTGGACTAAATATACATTATTCAAAACAGGATGACTCTAGGTACCGTTGTTTTATTACATTTGGAGAAATATATATACATTTATGCAGATTCTTCATTATTTAATTCCTTTAAATGTAATACAGGGCTGCAATATTTTGTGGCAACAGTTTGAAAAGTGATTCAGACTTTTAATGTTTCCGATGCAAAATCGCAAAACGAAAACAATGGTCCTTCAGGGACAAAGCCGCTTTGGACAATAGAAAAAATAAAATAAAATTGATCAAATGTATTAGGAAGACTGACTGAGATGACAAAATTTCTTGGCAGCCAGAATTTAGCCTTTCGAGGCTCATCTGATATTCTGTACCAAAAAGACAACGGAAACTTCTTAAAATTAGTGGAATTGTTTGCAAAAAAAGAAAAAAGTTAACTGCTCTATTACTGGAGAAAAAGAATTCTGAAAATACCAAGATCCTCATATTGGCAAAAATTATTCATTTAATAATCTTAGTTTATTAAACGTATGATCTAAAGGTGGAGTTCTATTTATTCATTCGAAGTTCGATTCAATTATAGAATTTCCTTTAGAAAGAGTATTACGACCTAAAGGTAGCAACAGCAAAGTTCATTATCTAAGAAAAGATGGTCAAAACGAAATTATTGGTAGTAGTCAAATTATTGGTAGTAGTATAAGAGAGAAAATCTTACTATCTCTTTGAAAGCCAAGTATTATTCTATAATTTTAGGTTGTACTCCCGATATTAGCAAAACTGGACGGATGAATGTCGTCATACGTTTTGTCCTCTGCAGTGATGGAGCGGCAGAAATCAAGGAGCATTTTTAGGCTTTATTAAAGTTGATGATTCTACAGGTAACGGCCTATGTGAGAGAGTAATGGAAATATTGAAAATGAGGAACATTCCCCTTGACGATATGAGAGGCCAGGGATATGACAACGGCGTAAATATGAAAGGGAAGAAAAATGGTCTTCAAAATAATATCTTAAAAATAAACCCTTGTGCCTTTTATGTTACTTGTGCCGCTCATAGCTTAAATTTAAAGATTGCCGATTCAGCAAAGGTGAGTGCAAATGCAATGAGAATTTTTTCCCAACAATTCAAGAATTATACAATTTATTTTCTTTACAGTTCTTTTGAAAAAACATTTCTTATTTAACCTTAAAACCCCTCTCAGACACTCGATGGGAATGCAAAATTGAAGCCATTCGACCTTTAAGAAATCAACTAGGAGAAATCTATGACGGTCTTTCTGAAATATCCAAAGGTGTATGCTTTTCAAAAGAAGTGCAACATGAAGCACGAAGTCTGTGTACTAAAATCAAGGATTACAAATTTATTTGTTCCTTGATATTTTGGCACGATTTGTTTAACAGAATTAACCCTGTCAGGAAAGAATTGCAAGAAAAGGTTTCAGTGTTACACTAGCCTTAAAGGCAATAAGTAACTTAAAAACATTCACTGAAGTGTATAGAAGAATATAATACACCAATTACAAAAGTATTCTTGAGAAAGCCGAAGAAGTTAGTAAAGAAGTGGATGGCGATCCACAGTTAAAAACTGTTGAAGAAGTCCGACGAAGAAAAAGAAATGTCGCTTCGATTACGAACAAGCTGATGAATCCCCTGAATCTCTAGAAGAGAAGTTGAGGGCAAATGTCTTTTACAGAATTTTGGATATTGCTTCGGCATCATTAAATGAAAATTTGACGCAATCAAAAAATCACTGCGGTAATTTTAATTTCCTGGGTAATTTAACAGAAATCGATAATGCAAATTTGAAAATAAAATGCAGTAAATTAGAAAAATTGTTACAGTGTGGTGACAATAAAGATATTAACGTAGAAGACTGTTATGACGAAAGAGTAGCTTCGAAAGACATTTTTACAGTCGGTATGAATGACGCATTCGATACTCTGAACTTAATTGTGTCAAATAATTTGTGCTTCGCGAACTTGAAGATCATATTGAGAATACTACTTAGCATTCCCGTTAGTGTTGCTAGTAGCAAAAGATCATTCTCCAATTTAAAACTGATCAAGACATATTTAAGGTCAAGTATAACGCAGGAAATTTAGCTTTGATTGTCATTGAAAATTAAACTTGTCGTGAGAAAGATGCAAAAGAAATTATAGAAAAATTTGTAAATATAAAGTGCAGAAAAATAAATTATTCTCGATAAATTGTTTTCAACAAAAGCTTTCTTCAAAACTTCCCTCTTCTGCACAAAAATTAAAAAGAAAGGGGAAGGTGACTTCAGCTACTTTGCAGGTGGGCCCTGGATAATCTTGCACCGGCGCTGCTAAACATTCCCTTTTCTAACAGTAAACATGCTTTTTTATATTTGATATGTACATTGATAGTCGAAAGAAAACCGAATAGGATGTTTTAGGTAAGTAGGTAGAATTGTAAGGTTTTAGTTAAACTAACAAAGTTTTATTTTAATTTAAATCTTTCTATCTCTTCTCAGTTTCAACTTCCCGTCAGAAGAAGCGCGCGTTTTCAGCTTATGCTAATTTGAAGTGGAGCCAAGTGCTATTTAAACAAGAGGTAGAAACCTCTCAGTGTGAGAGAGCTTTTAGTCTCAGATCACGGTCATTCTGTTCGACGTTCGCCTGACTAGCTAGCACCTAAATTATAAGCCATAGTGCTTACTACGTGATTGCTTATTGAAATAAATCCAAGTGCGCTAGTATTAGTACTTCTTGCTACGCACCTTATAGTTAGAGGCCAACTCCGCGAAGAGCTCTGCGAGCAAATATCAATTAAATTTCTATTTAGCTTTAGTTTAAATTTATCTGATTGTTCATTTAGACCCAAGTGTGGTCTTTTACTTTCTGTATCCCTCCCGAGTTTTGAAGTGATTTGTAAATAATATTGATTTAATAAAAGAGGATTTTAAATCCCTTTCAAGTGCAGTTATTCTTAAACACAGTATCTATAACTAGAACATAGCTGCTTTCAGCTCCCTGTTCCAGATCAGGACTTAAGGACTTTAAAGAGTACTTTAAGATGTTTGCCAAGAACATGCGCAGAACACTCAGTCCTGACACTGGCGTCCGAACAGGGACTCGAACCACGGCCTTTCGAATACGCTTCGAGCTTGCAGACCACTACACCACGAAGGCATGCGAAGAAGGCAGGAGAAATACCTTATAGAATGTATGAAAAACTGAATATTTGATAGAATATTAAAATTGCAACCTTATGGCTTTCAAGAGCGTCACTGAGCGACCGCCGGAGGAGTTACAGCGCTTTTTAAATAATAGGCAAACAGTAAATGACAAGTAGTCACGGCAAGACAGAGTTCAGAAAATGAAAAAAGGGAACAGTAAGAAAAAACTATAAAAAAAAAATAGGAAACAGTAATTTGCCACAAACACACACATACCAAAAAAAAAAAAAAAATGTAACGATGTTGAAGTGGACATAGAGTGAGATATGTGTCAACAGTAGGACTGGCGTTGTGTGGATGTTTTGTCTTCTGCGTTTAGACTTCTGTAAGTCTGGTAATTCTTTCTGTTTATGATGTGAATAATAAAATTTGAATGCATTTTAGCAATAAAGCCTTCTGTTATAATACCAACACACATACCTGGCGCCATGATTATAAGATTTAATATAAGATTTTTTTTTTTCAAAAAAAATAAGAAATTGTCTATATTCATTTCAGATCCAAAAAAATCTGATATGGACACCACTGACTTATTCGTACGACCTTACGACCTATCGAATTATACAAATTTTTTGCTGCATTTCATTTAAACTTATTTCCTCGAATTATTCTTACTTAATTAACTGATCCTTCAAGAAAACTTGAAAAATGACATAAAAATTACAAATTTTGAAATTAAATATTTCGGTCAGGTTTCATCGTACGGGAGACAAACTTCTTATAATCTTACTTTTTTTTCCATAACGAGTATAAAACTCTCAAATAAAAGTATAGGAACTGTGAGACAGCATTAAAAGTTAAAGTTCGCTATTTGTCCAATTTTTTTCCTTTTATGATATTTAAAAAACATATATATTTAAATTACTTTTGTAACTGGAATTGTATGTTCACGACCAACGATTGCAAGAATAAAGGCCGGGTAAAGATTTTTAAGTAGGGTAAAGGGAATAAGTATGTATGTACGTATATATATATATATATATATATCGTAGCGTTCCACCCTTTTATTTAACAGTTAAATGTGGGGAACCTCTTACACCAATAAGCGAATAATCGCTTGAGTGTGTGAACAGAGACGTAAACTCAAGAAGGATTGATTAGCCTTTATTTTTCAAAATGAGATTTAACACAGTCGGCTCCTATCTCAGAGAGTACAACAGCAAAACCTTGAACTTAAAGTAATAAGAATTAAAGCTTATTACTTTGGCTTGAACTTAAAGTAATAAGAATTAAAGCTTATTACTTTGGCTTGAACTTAAAGTAATAAGAATTAAAGCTTAACTAAAAAGATATAGCCGAAGCTATCAGGATTCTCAGTATTTGGCCCCCTAAATCTCAATGAAGTAGGCGAAGCTATTAGGGGCCTAAAGTATGGTCGAGCGTAGTAATAGCTTAGAGAAAGACATAGCTCAAAGGCAAACGCGCGCTAATCAGAAACTCTGGCTCTCTTTCGAAGTCAGTGAAACATCGACTTAAATACTACTCTACTCTTACTCATTTGCATTAAAAGCGTTTCTCGAAACACACTCTAGTAGGAAACTGTAAGCTGAAATTAGGAGAGACAGAAAAGTATGACAAGCTTAAGTAATTATTACAAACTTAGGATAAACCTTACAATACATACACTTTTGTTGTTGCCAATTGCAATAAAACAAGAAGATGCACAACTAGACCTTGTAGACGTCTCATATACAAAATTTCACTAACCGTTTTTGAGTTATGCGAGATACATACGTACGTATGCACAGACGTTATTTGGATTCCATTTTACAATTCGTTTTGGAATAAAAAGTCTTTTATTATGTCCGTAAGAACTGAGGTCACGCAAAAAAATAGCCAGATTGGATTCAGGAGCGGTCAAAATGGATAGTTGCGTTAAGGTCTGATAACTGAAAGTTTTCGCGATTACAATAGAAGAAAGTAAAAAAAGAAAGATTAGGCAAAAATAAATAAATAATGTGTAATAAATAACATCCTTTTCACTTTTTATGTGTGTAACAGTTTGACGTAATGGTAAAAATAAAGTTTAATTTACTGAAATAGCCTTGTCCTGTTCCGAGAAGCACAGCCTGAAAAATTATTCTGACTGTTGGAAACTTCGGAACCGTTATACCATTCGGGGTTTTTCATAAAGGTGCAAGTAGCTAAATAATAATTTAGCGTTTTTCAGAAGCATGAGAGCAATGTTGCCCTTATGCAAGTTCCCTTTTTTTTTTATTTTTTCATACAGGTACGAAAGATTTATTCCATCCCTTGCTTGATTAACTGCACTGCGAAGTAATTATAGAGCAAGGAGGGTGTACAAGAGCAGATGGTAACTGCGATGCTCAGCGAAAGCATAAGAAGTCTCAACAAATCTTCTGCTGCGACGTTAAAATGTTTATCCTTTCAGATTTTCTTTGTTTTATTCAGAATCACGTCTTTTGCATATGATAGGAAACACTCACGTAGTACCCGAAAGTCCATTTTCAATGTATTGTATTTTAGTTTTCAATATCTTTGAAGGATACTGAAAATTTTAATTTTGAAAATCAAAGTTAAAGTGATGAAGAATTTTATATGTTCTTTTAAAATTATTTGATAAAATGATAAAAATATTCTTGTAATTGATAATGCCCATGAGTTAAATTTACTTTATTATCAGTAATGATCCAAAAGAACGCAACAGTTCATTTCTTGACCTTGGCCAAACAAAGTAGTATTTTCTTCCTTCTCAAAAAATAGTGCAAGCAGAAAGAAAGAGGAGCCAACCAGTGCTCCTCGCGTTGCAGCCAATAACAACTGATCTTATTATATTCTAGAGTCGCCGACAGAAAACGGGTTTTCCCCTAGAAACTATCTTTAGTTACTTCAAAATTTTATGATCGTCTATATCTACGAGGTAGAAACTGCGTGTTGGTGTTTCTATGCAATAAAGATAAACCGTTCTGCAGATTTTCATTTTATTGGGAAACAGTATTGTTTCCACTGTGACATTCTTATGATACGTGTAATTAGGTAAGTTTTTACGTTAATTTATGTATATGGCACAAAATAGGGCATTTCTGGCTAGATAATATTTTCGTAAATGTATTTTAATTCGTAAGTGTACGTTTTCATAAATGGGCCTTTTAAATCTTGTCACTATTTCAAATTGTGTGCAAATGAGTAGTATATTTCCTGCTAGTTTAATGTCTAATATTACTTTCTTTAATATGTAAACAATGTGAAGCATGTATATTGAATCAAGCGAAATGTAATATGATAATGATTTCTACCACCAGATGGTAGCACATATGGAAATGTTATTTTCGTGGTTTGATTTTTTTTACCGAAGAAAAATTCTAGACTGAATTACATGAAAGAGCTATTTTTAAAAATAATTGAAAAAGTTAATTCTTTTGTGAAAAATTTTTATAGAGACTGAAGGAGTTGTATGTAAATTCTATGCAATTTTAGGGAAATTTCACAAAGATTTCACAGAACAGAATTCTGTAGAATGGTTTGTTTACAAAATCATGTATAAATTTTATGAAATCTCTGTAGAAGGGTATTCTATAGACTTCTGCAACGCTTTCAAACTGCAATCAATTTTTTAGTTTCTGATGCACAATATGGGATAAAGAACAACAAAAGTAGACAATTTTCATTCATAGGTTTTTAAATTATTTTTGAATGGAAATTTGTGCCTTTTCCCCAAATAGCTTAACGTGTAACGCACCTGAATTTTTGTGCAACATTTAGTGCAAATTTTTTGTAGAGTATAGCTTACATAATATAAAAGTTAAATCTTGTAAAAGCGCAAAATTAGTTTCAATCATAAAATTAGTTAAAAAGTTCAGTTTATGCTGTTGATTATAAAATCGTAATTCCTGAAGTGAATGCTTTTAATTATTGTGTATGTACCTTGATAAGAGAAATGCTTTCTTAGTTTTAATTATTTATAATTTAAAATACATTTATTTATATTTTTGCTTCGCATCATGTTCTATTAATACATTCACTTTTAAAGCTAAATTTTAATATTTCTCAGAAAGTTTTTGTCTGATTTTTCGGAAGAAAAGACATTTCTGTATTATGTTTATTTGTTTAGTTTAATACGCAAGGCAGGCGAGTACTATACGTCTAAGGAGAGGGATACCTTCGTGGAGGACTTTCCAGGACGACTGGCTCATATTTAAGTTACATCTGGGGAGAAAAAGCCATTCAACCAAATCATTAGCTGGAATTCTGTATAATTCTTATAACCTCTGTTACGCGTGCATTTTTTTGCATGTTTAAAATTTTTGAAGACTTTATTTTACCGTTTCTTTTCTTATAATATTAAATTCAAAAAAAGGAGTATGTAAAATTTTAAACTGACTTCCTTAAAGACGTCATTAGTTTCAAATCCATTACAATGACTTATCATTTGATTCCCTATATAAATTTGAAAATGTTTACAAATGTAAAGCAATAATGAAGAGCTAAAAATTTTATATAAATACAACATAATTATTTTCTTGTCCCACTTTAAATATTAAATCATTAACGAGTAATTAATATTTTTTATTTGGTTTAGTTAATTGATTGAGAAAGAGCACGCGATTGCGAAAGTGCTTAAGTGTATACCACGCTTTTTACTTGTTCAAAACAGTGCTTCTTGGTACGTTTCAAAATTGAAAGTTAACAGTTCATAATTTGTTTTTTAAAGCTATTTCTGAATTTTTTCAGTTAATTTGCTGCCAATCGTAACTAATCTTCTCAAGGCTCAGGAGTTACGTGTAAATACTCTGTAGAGATTTGCAGATAGATTCTGTAAAACCTTTTTCAGTTTTTCAAAGGTCCAACGGAGGAGTAATGCCTCAGTTTTCTCTAAACTGGCTCGCATGCATTCTATAGAATTCTACAAATTTTGGATATAGCTTCTATATGCGTAGAGATTCTATACTCTTTTTATTATTTCTTTTATCAATATTTAAAATCAAACGAAGAGATAAATAAAATTCTTTCCTGTGGATTTGATAAAAAAAAACGAATAATCTTTAAAATACATACTGAGATATAATTCGAAATACCTGCACAATACTGCAATAAATTCGTAAAAGTAATGGTTAATTAAGTCATGACAGACTTAGCGCGAAATATTCAATTCTACAGATTTTTTAATTCAAAAGTAATAATACTTCAGGTTCAGTTTTCTAGCGTTCATATTCTATGTTCTGATGTGATATTACATTTCTGTCTTAAACACTTAATAAATATTTTGATTTTTCTATCTCCTTGTCTCCCGCTAGATCATCGACCTTCCATTTTTTAGTTTTTAACCTTTACTAATAAAAGTCTATCTAATATTCGAAAAATGATTTACTTCACTACTCTGAGGATAGGGCCTAGCTCAGAAGCCCAAAGAAATTGAAACTAGTTCACCGAAGAAAAGTCTTTTTCACTAATAACATGGGCACCTCGTCGGAGCTAGAATTTTGAATTTCGAATTTGTTTCCTATTTATTTCCCAGTTTAATTGAATTTAAGGAATTTTTGATTAAAAACTCCCCGATCTGAAAGAGAGCACCAGCAATATTCTTCGAAATAAAACATTTCTATTTCAAACAAGTCAGACCGTTGCCATTCGGCAAAATTTAATATATTTATCTTTTAATTTTAATCGACAAAATGGGCTATTTAAAAACAGTCTGTTACCACTGCCTAAAATAAAATGCTTTTATCTTCTACGCGCTAGCGTGTCGCCTGTCAATAAAGTGTAACATATTTAACTTTCCCGTTTAATCTGCCTGTTATTGAGTAATAAGTCAAGCCATATCAAATTAATAATTGCTGTTCTTAAGAATACTTTTTGTGCTTTGTAATCTGACTGAATAAAAATGTTTTTAAATCGTAAAATTTTATCCTCTCCCAACTTTTAGTGGTTTCCGCATAATTTTTCTTATTAAATTTTATTTTATCTACTGAAATTTGAATTCTAATTTGAATTTTGTTCCATTATATCTTTATATGAATATTCAATAATGCTTAATCAGTTCACATTTTATTTTACTTTATCAATATGTGGTACATTATTAAAATTAATTATTATATTTATTTTCGTCGTGTTTAAAAACATTTCGACAAATTAGAGCTATTCTTCCTTCACAAGGTTTTCTCCGTAGGAAAGTGTAAGAATATCATAAAATAAAATCTTCGAAGACTGTAAAATTTAGAATTTCTAATAAAATATTCATATATTTTACATCAGAATGTTCATTTTAATTCATCAATCACACTGGCAATTGAGTTGAAGTTGGATCGACTCATCCGGAAAGATTTCCATTCCTTGGTTTACCCCTAACTCTGAATTCACAGAAGCCGGCAATCAGTCTCATTGCTCTAGTCTTCCCAACGGAAATTTAGCTGATAAACCTGATAAGAAATTGCAGAAACTTAGTAATGAACTTGATTTCTCTGGCATTACGGCTGAACATTTGCAAAACGTTTTTCTCAACCTGTGCAAAGGAGCAATTGAAGCGCAAAAAAAATATATCTGCACGGACAATTTCTGACAGACAAAGTGATTCTAACGAAGAATGGAAATTACCTAAACATTCGATCTAGATAACCACCTCTGAGCCTGAAGTCAACGCTATCCCTCAAAGCAACAGATTTAATGCATTAACCGAAAATGACCCTACTGAAAAAACCGAAACTAATTCCTACGCACTGCCAAGTAAAGTCCCGCCAATGGCTCTGACTGAAAGTAATATAAACTGGATTTTTCTCGAAACTGTTCTTCATAAAGTCTGTGTTAACGAATTCGATGCTTAGCTACGAAGAGGTTCAATCTTTATTTTTCCCAAGTCTGTAGAAGGTTACCGACAACTCGCTCAATTCCTGGAATAGTCCAAGCTTAAATTTCATTCGTAACAAACGGAAAATGAACGCACCACTAAAACCATAGTCAGAAGCCTGCCTGGCACGATTTCAGACAACGCATTTTTCAAATAATGTCGATAAGAAAATTTCCTGTACGTAAAGTCAAGCGATTCACTAGAAAAACTGAAACTTCACTTTTTTCTGTCAACAACATCTGTAGTTTTCAAGTCTCTGTCGAACGTTACAAGCCTAAAGTGAACCGCCCAACTCAGTGCTTTAAATGCTAGAGGTATGGACATATGGACATACCCAACATAGATGTTTCAACTGTGAAAGACGCTGTAAATGTGGAGATCCTCACAGAAATTCTACCTGTATTCTTAAGAATGGTCAAAAACCTAAATGTACACTAGTGTGCAAAAATTAAGGACGAAGTCGAAAAATTAGCATATCAGCTGAACGAAGAGGCAAAGCGGACAGAAAGACCAATCAGGAGATTAAGTAAGGTGATGTACGGTAGCACATGCGCAGATATGCTGGTAGACGTAATGGGGGAGTGTCTGAGTAGTATAAAGCATGTTGTCGGTGTAAGATCAGTATTTCTGGCAAAGAGATTGCACGCTGTACAGCAGTTAAAATCACACCGAGTTGCTGCCTCAGCGAGAAATGGTGAATAATCAATCTGTTAGACGACATCTGGATGCTTTTACCCGAGGTCGAATCATTGGGAAGTTGGAGGAAGGCCGCAGTTGACAAGTGTGGCTGCAGAGTTCGAAATTGCTCACAGCATCCTTTCACGACTTTGAAGACAATTTCAAACTACAGGAACAGCTATCCGGGGGTTTAGTAGTGGTCGTCCACGAGGAACCACACCCGCAGATCACCGGTATATTGCCTTACAGGCCAGAAGAAACAGGCGGCAGACAGCGGGAGAAATCGCTAGACACACGACACAGGCGATTGGACGACCGATATCGCGTTTTACCGTGGCCAGAAGAGTGCACGGTGGTGGCCTGTTTGCACGACGCCCTGTACGGTGTGTACCTCTAACGCCTGCCCATCGGAGAAGGCGTTCTCTGTGGTGCCGGGAACACCGGAATTGGAGAGACAATGAATGGGGACGAGTACTCTTTACAGATGAGAGCAGATTTAGTCTGAGTTGCGATTCTAGACACATACACATCTGGACAGAGCGGGGAACACGCAATAACCCCTTCAACATCATCAAAAGGGACTGTTTTGGAGGTCGCGGAGTTCTCGTTCGAGCAGACATAATGCTTGGTAGCCGGACCGACCTTCATATCTCCCAAGGAGGTTCGTCACCTGGGACTGCTATTGTAACGAGGTTCTTCTTCCTTACATGCGTCTTTTCACAAGGGCTATGGGTCCTCAGTTCCTCTTCATGGACGACAACGCTCCACCTCATCGCACAGTTACTGTCGAAGAGCTGTTGGAGAGTGAAGATATTGAACACATGGATTGGTCGGCAAGGTCTTTGGATCTAAATCCCGTCAAGCATGAACGGAACTTACTAGGGAGACCCGTGGCAGCACGTAACTTATCGCCAGTGACGATTCCGAAACTGCGATTAGTGCTACAAGAGGAACGAGCAGCAATGTCTCAACAGCTCATTAACAACCACATATCCAGCATGCACAAATGATGTGAAACCTGCCTAGCAGTCAGGGGAGATCATATCGCCTATTAAAGACCGGATGTTTCTTGCTGGACACCCATCACAGGGATGTTTCGGCCGTCAGTCGCATTGCGCTCCATGCTACTTTTTCAATAAAGCTTCTTTTTATCCCTCTGATTTCTCTTTTAGTAAGTGTTGCTTACATTACTCATGTCCTTACGTATTGGGGATCTTACGGTATGTGTTGATTTGGAAAGCTTTTGTACAAAGTTATATTGAAAAAACCGTCTCGTCCTTAATTTTTGCACACCAGTGTATTTCCTGCAGTCAAAATCATATAAGCTCATTTCAAGGATGCCCTGTATATCAGAAAAGACTTGTCGAGATGCAAAAGAAAAGTGAACGACGCAACCCAGCACCTACCAAATCTAAGTTAACTTCCCTTCATTTACTAAGGATGATCCTCTGTCAGCTTCACTACGAAAAAATTCTCCTACAATGAAATACTTAAGAAAAACATTTCTGAAGAAGAAAAACTCAACCCCATCTTTGATGTATTTAAAAATGATAGCAATCTCAACTTCCTGCAAAATATTCTTCAAATTATAAAAACGTGCGCATTTCTAAATCTGAAGTAGATAAATTAATATTAGGACTGCAAGCTCTTAAAATTACGTTAGCTTTTTCCAAAATTGATGATTAAATCCGATTAGCCGTCCAACACAAGACTCCGCCCACTCATCCATCTCTCAACAGCTAAGTATTGTTTAATGCGCCATTGCCAGCTATTCTTTACTCCTTTTTTACTAGCTCTGATTTTTCCTAAATCGTCTACAGTTTTCTCAGAAATTTATCTCTCCTCTCTCTGCTACCACTCAGGCATATAGGCTTTCCTATTATTTCCTCCCTTTCTATCTTTTCTGTTCTCCCCAACTCTGTACATTTTTAATACTACTCTGATGTGGAGGTGCGTGGTTCCTTTTCGCATGTACTCTGAAATTTTTCCTCATTAACATCGGCAATCACGCTGGAGATAAAAATATTTTATTCCGTATAGTGTTGCCATTGCTCGCTTTGAAATCATTGAGTTTGTTAATCAAAAATTCGTTAAAGTTTTACAAAATATGAAATAGATAGTGAAACAAATTCTAAATTTGGGCTTCCAGATGCCCATTTTCGACTATGTTATTCAAAATTTGATGTCTCTATAGGTACCGTTGTTTTTTCACAGTGCGAGAAACATACATATATTCATGCAGTTTCTTCATTATTTAATTTCTTTAAATATAATGCAGGGCTCTATAATTTGGTGGCAACAATTTGAAAAGTGATGCGCCGTTTACGGTGAACCAACGCAAAATGCCAAAACGAAATTGAATATGTAACGTATTCTGCAAAAAGATATGTAACGTATTATTAAAAGTCCTTCTGAGCAAATTGCTTCTTTAGGATAAAAATTATATTTGACTACTTTGTAATCAGCGTTTAAAGATGTATTGTAAGTGATGTTACGGTTTATTACGTTCCGGTTATATTACAGTTTATTACGTTACGTTATTGTAAGAGATAAAATGCTACTTTTTTTTTAACTTATGAGAATTTGTTTGCTTTTGGTTGCATTTTTTCCCTTTAGTTTGTGGAAACGCAAAGTTGTAAATTAAGTTGTATTTGTGTATTTAATTTTGGAAATTTATTTTGAGAACCTCCATTTAAATAATCCATGAGCCGCCCACTGACTGAAGAGCTTATCTTAGTTTAAATATCAATCGTTTCATTCATTACAGACAGAAAGTCCAAAAGGGTTGTTAGATACAGAACAGATTTTGCGTTGTTTAACGTGGTTTTCACTTTTCATTTAAATCTGTTGCTATTCGGAAAAATGTAAGATACTCATCTTACATTTCAAATTTAATCTGTCTGTTATTCATCAACAAACTAAGCTATATTAAAACAGCAGATGAAGTTCTTAATAGCATCTTTTTTACTTATGAATCTGTTTCAGTTCAAAAATGTAATTAATTCATGATATACCTAATTAAAAATGTTCAATATTTTATATTATTACGCTATATAATTTTTCACGTTTCAAATATAAATTTTCACTTTAGTACTTTGTTTCATTTTTCATTCGAGTCTGTTGCCATTCGGAAAACTTTGTTAGATATTATTTTTTGATATTTAATCTACCTGTTATTCATTAACGAACTAAATTATTTAAAAGCAATAGATGCAGCTCTTAAAATCATCATTTTTTTTTACCTTTTAATCCGATTGATTTAAATAAAACTGCATTTCATTCATGATATATCTATCTAACTAAAAGTATTAAATGTTTTTGTAGAATACGTTACATATTTTTTAACTTTTAAATATACAAAAGATATATAATGTTCCTATGTTAGTCTAAATGCATTGATAAGTCATATTAAACTTTCAAGAAGACCTTTTAGGCGAGCGTTAATATATCATTCTTTTACTTTTTTTAAAAATTTTTAGCTTTTGTTTTTTGTTGAAGAATCTGATGATAGGCGACGCAATAGTCGATCGGCAGCAATTCCTCAGATATATTATTTCTGTAATGAAATTCTCTTTTTCTTTTTACATACGCAACGACGCCTAGTGTATCTTTCTCAAAGAACCAGGAAAAAATCAAGAAAGAAAGCTGAACAAAAAAATCAAGAATGGAACTTGAAATCGATATCATAGCAAGATATAAGATAGACTGGACAGACTGAACATAATGAAACTGTAGAATTTTTGTACAAAAATATTAGCACGAATTCAATTAAGCAATTATTTTTTATTTAAATCAATCAGCTTAAAAAGTAAAAATACATATACATTGCTAAAAAATGCGTGTATTGCTTTTAAATAGCTTAGCTTGTTCATCAGTAACAGACTAGCTGAATGGTAACACACTGGCTCCTGGAAGACAAAAGCCTTTTTTTTTATACGGCAGTAGCAACGCATTGCTTTTTGATTACTGCTGTTGGTTGGGCTACACATCCCGATCCTGTGTAGAACGATGTAAAGTAACTAATCACAGCTCTTTCTATGACTAGCATTACTTTGATGGTGAAATTGAGTTAGGTGGAAGCCTAATCCCCGTACATTGAGTACGTAATATTTTAATATCATATGTGGAACAAAAACAGGGGGAAGTATTATTAGATTCTTCCTTGTAGAATGTATGAGATAAATTCACTGAGGTGGATAGCATTTCATGCGCAGTGACGTAGGCCGATAGAAAACTGACCAAGTAATCAATAGAGATGGTAGAAACGAAAATCGTATAGCTTTTAAATATCCGAATTTGTTGATTAAATTTCGAAAATAAATATCTTATACTTTACTGAATGGCAACACACTGGCGCGCGGATGGGGAAAAATGTATTATTTCGATTATCACTGATTTTAAATTGCTCAGCTGTTCATTAAAAATTCATTAAATTTGTATAATATTTGAAATAAATTAAGAAAAAATAATAATTCGAAATTCAAAAATGGGGCTCCGAGATGCGCATGCTCAGGTGAAGACGTTCCAAATTCAAAATTGGGTGGCTCTAAGTGCCGCCTTTTTTTCACATCGCATATTTTGAATACACATGCATGACAGGCATACCTACGTATATGTACGCTGATTTTCATTATTTAATAACAGAAATTGTAATTTTCATTGCAAACACATCTAACTTGAAAGAGAAAATACTCACGAAATTCTTTTCACCACTGACAAAAGACAAGCTTTGTCAAAAGAAAAAGAAATATTTTGGAGGTTTTGTGAAATTTAAGAATAGCGGGAAAATATCATCACTGACAGTTTCTTTCTTTGTGTAACACTAGCCTGCCTAAAATAGCTATTGTAAAAAGAATATATATATATATATATGTAAAATATAAAAAATACGATGGCTTTGCTCTACGCGAATAGGCAACCTCTTACGAACTTTCCGCAATTTCAGGATCTTTCCCCTAGACCAGTACTTTCGAGAACATCTGGCATGTTACATCATGAGGTATTTCTCCCGCCTTCTTGGCATGCCTTCGTTGTGTAATGGTCAGCACGCTCGACGTGTATTCGAGAGGTCCGTGGTTCGAATCCCGGCAAGGGTATTGCTCATTTTTCATGTCTCCTGCTTCGAAGTAACCTAATTTCTCTACACTGCAGCTCGAATTAAAAAAGGTGGTGAATGATGATTCTCCACTACCAGGATTTGGCGATTGGGTCCCCTAATCCCCAGTCGCCCTTTAAAAGGGGGTATAAGGTATTTCTCCCACCTGTTTTGTGTAGTGGTCAGCACGCTCCGCGCGTATTCGAGAGGTCCGTGGTTCGAGTCTTGGCGAGGTCATTGCTCATTTTTCACTTTTCCAGCACGAGATCTTCCACCTAAACCGGTACTTTCGAGAACATTCTGGCATGTTATATAACCGCTGCTATAAATATCGAGTCGCGATATTTTTTAGTCCGACTGTTTCCTGCCATTGCTGCCATAAGACCCTCCGCTGCTTTTCTATTCCTTTTTCCTTTGTTAGAATAATTTATGACTCAGAAATCTTAAATTTAATATTGTTTAAATTAATTTAAATCGCTATTGGATATGTAATTTGGAGATCTTCGTATAAAACAAAATGATCTGCTGTTTTAACTGAATAAACATAATGGTGTGACTTGATGTGACTTGATTGCCAAGTTTCATCATTCCTGTGCCCATCTTCAAAATTATCATACATATATATGAAATAATAGAAACAAATTTAGAAGTCAAATGACGAGTAGAAATTTTGATGTCGTAGAATGCTATGATGCCGATCCACATTGAATAAGAAATTTGGCAGTCGAGGCAGATTACATCTTCATTTTACTTTCGGTAAACATATTGCTGCCACAAACAGTTTGGCATATTATTTGTGCCTCTTTCAAAAGGTTTACATTTTTGATAACTTTGCAGAAAGATAAAAGCAGCTGACAGCAATCCAGCTAGGCCGAAGAGTAGCGAGCAAGTGCATTACGTTCAGGGTGAAATCTTAATTCAGACTGACTGAGTTTTGGTGTACAATGCATTTTGATTGGATAGTTTATACTTCTGTAAAATTATTATTGGCTGCTTGATTTTTAGTTCCATTTATATCATCAGAATTATGTAAGAGTCATAGGACATGGATTAAAGTAGAAATCACGCAAAGAGAGTTTACTGGGAAATTGCATAGGAAATGCATGGTCGGAAACGCTTTCCTAGACGTTCGGCTGGAGGACTAGCTGTGCTCAAAATTCAACGGCTGCAGATGCTGTTGTTCTTCCACAGTATGAGGAACATACGTATGAGGTGGTCATAAAAAACTTCCTCGATATATAAATCTCTAGCGGCATATTCTCTCAGCCAATTGAAATGAAATTTCAGATATTGTTATTTGAAGGTATGCGCTCGAGATTGCGGTGATATAAAACAATAGATCTCTCACGGTTACGATTACAGTGAAAAAATTTCGAAATTTTGAAATGGCAACATCCTTTTTTTTTCCTTTGCGAATTGATCAGCACACTGAAAATCTATAAGTAGTGTTGAAACGATACACGTGTGACAAAAATTGACGGCGTAAATCATTTGCAAAGAAGGGCATTGTAAAGGTCTGATGACAACAAAAGAGCGAAAAGAAAAAGGGAAAAAATTTTTATTGGAATTACAAGTTTTCAACATGCTCACCTTTCTCAGACGATAACGCTGTGTATGCGAGCGATTGTTGACATCAATGACGAACGTAACATCGTAGGAGGAATCTGTATAACTTCACGTTTTATAGCATCTTTCAATTTTGGCAAATCTCTTGGATTTAATTTGTATATCTTAGATTTCAGATAACACAGAACCAAAAACCCACTGGAATGAGGTTGGGGGTTGTCGGGCCACGAAACTGCAAAGATGACTCGGGCAATTTTTCCGCGCTGTTGCATAGCGAGTACTTTCGATGGAGAACGTTTTCATGTCTGTGGAACTGACCTCTTCGAAGAAGTGCGGACTGAGAACTAATGTGCTTGCGATGCCGTACCACATTGCCACTTTTCGTGTAAAGACACTGGTGCACATCGTGAGGATTTTCGTCAGTCCAGTGAAAGCAGTTTATCGGAGTTTACATTCCGTGTAAAAGAAAAATGCGCCTCACCCATCCATAATATGAGCAGCAGCCGCCTCCTATCTCCATCATATCGATGAGGAAAAAATTCGCAAAGTCAGCATGCTGTTGCTCTTCTCCAAGTTGCAACATCTGGACGTTGGAATCGATAAGGACGTTGGAATCGATAAGGGCGCGCTGGTTAGATCCTTTACAATGGTCTTCTTCGCAAATGGCTCTACCCCGGCAGTTCGTCACACAAGCACCTTCCAACTCCATTTATGGCCTATCAGTGCGCCGATCAGTTTGGACAGGAAAAAAATTCAGTATTGCCATTTGAAAACTTGGAAATTTTTCCACTGTAATCGTAAGAGGTCATTGTTGTAAAGGAGTTTTTTTACCGCCATCTGTACGTACATAGAGATTCTTCATTACTTATTAAAAGAGAGTTTTAAGCAATTTTAAATCTTTTCAAAAGAGATGTACTATCGCTAGCAAAATGCTCTGAAGTTGCCCTTCATATACTAAATGTTACAAAAGCTGATGACCTAACACTGATCCATATAAAAGGATATTAGACAAAGGTATCTTTTAAACTACTGCAGGAAATTTTCCACCCCTGAAATTATCAGAACCTAATGTCACGTATACTACAAAAAGATCCAGCTATAGCAAGGTATTGCTGAACAAAACCGAAGATAGTAATGTTTTCCAAACGTTCCAGGCACTTTTTCAAAATGCAGGAATATTCACCCACCTCCAGAAGTTAGTGTCACTCGTACAAAAACTAAATTCTAAAAACTTCACTGAAAAACTCAAGATCGGATTTTAAGTAATACAGTATCTGATGGAAATCACCGAACTGGAAGACTAAATATTAGCCGAAGACCGATGAACCTCCCCAAAACTTCGAATTTCCTCGAACTTATAACTGAAGCAGCTTCCACGGGGTCAGTACTTGGGAGTGTGACCTCTCAGTGACAGACTGCAACGAATCGCAACTATCTCTCCTCCTCTCGTCACCTCTCAGCTCCAACAGCATATCGAAGAAATCACTCAACTTCCAACTCTGTACTTAAACGTACATACCACAGCTTCGCCTCTGCGGCGCGGCGGTATCGCCCCTAATTTACTATATACCATCGCCTAAGGGCACAACAACATGTCTTACAGTAAAAGCAGCCTTCTGCTATAAGCTGTATTTACCATTAAAAGATTCGATTCGTTATCTTTTATCACTGGTATTCAAATGAAATAAAGAAAAGTTTCCAGATTGATTTCTAGAAAAATATTTCGCACTTCTCCTTTGGCAAAACACCTGGTTCAGATGTTCACGCATTTTTACTTCGTGTAATTTGTGAACATGTAGTTTAGCTGTCTCATCGATAAAGAAATGGGAATTTTAAATTGCTAAGAGATATGTATTTGAATCGGATTGATTTAGATGATAAAAATGCATTTAGTTCATGATCTATATAATTAAAATTATTCAGTATTTTCATAGAATGACGTTGCATATTTTTTATCATTTATTTCATATTTTCTAAAACTTTAAAGAATTTTTGATTAACAAACTCGATGATCTGAAAGCGAGCAATACCGGTACTGCACGAAGAAAATATCTTAATCTCCCGCGCGCGAGACTGTCTATCAGAAATTCTAAAGATATGCTGTTTTTAAATAATTTGGGATTTCGCCGTTAAATGAAATTTCGTAGGGCGTAAATTCGAAGAACGTGATATTTAATAAATAAAGTTAACCACAAAATGTTAATAATTAAAAAACAAGAAAAAAAAATCTGAAAGATGTCAAATTTTAAATTACGTCCAAAGGGGCGTTTTTTTTAACATTTTGTGTGTTACCTTTATTTATTAAATATCATTTGCTTCGCACTTAAACCATAAAATTCAGTTCAACAGCAATATCGTAAAATAATTTTAAAATGTAGAATTTCCGATACACAGTCTCACGAGCTGGAGATAAAAATGTTTTTTCTGTACAACATTGCCATTGCTCGCTTTGAAATCCTCGAGTCTGTTAATCAAAAATTCGTTAAAGTTTTACAAAATAGGAAATCGTTAATAAAACAAATTCCAAATTTCAAATTTGGCCTTCGGCTTCCGATGCCTATATTCGCAGTAGGATTAAGTCATTAAAAATTCGATGGGTCTGGGTACTGTCTTTTATCCCAGTGCGAGAAACGTACATACATTTATGCAGATTCTTCTTTATTTAATTTCTTCAAATATAAAACACGGCAATAATATTTTGTAGCAACAATTTGAAAAGTGAAACGGACATTCAGAGTGTTTCAACGCAAAATCGCAAAACGAAAGCAATAGTCCTTCAAATACATAGCCCCTTTGGACTAAAAAGGTTTTGTTAGCCATCGGGCTAAGAAAACCGAACATTGATTCGATGAATTAAGAAAAGACTGAAAATAAAAAGAAAGTAATGCCGACATTTAACACTGCATGAGGAACTCTAAACATATGCTGTTTTCAAAGATTTTGTAATTTTGCTGTTGAATGTGTAAGGTTTTAGTTAAACTAACAAAGTTTTATTTTAATTTTACTCTTTCTATCTGTTCTCATTTCAACTTCCCGTTAGAATAAGCGCGCTTTTCAGCTTTATGCTAATTTGAAATGGAGCCAAATAGTATTTAAACGAAAGGTAGGAACCTCTCAGTGTGAGAGAGCTTTTAGTCTCAGACCACTGTTACTCTGTTCAACGTTCGCTTGACTAGCTAGTATTTAAATTCTAAGCCGTAGCGCTGGTTCCTGATTACTTGAAGTAAATCTAAGTGCGTCAGTATTAGTTAAATCTTGCTACGCACCATTTAGTTTAGAGGCCAACCTCTCGCTATAGCTCTGTCAGCAACGACTATTTAATTTCTAATTAGTTTTAGTTTAAATTTAAATTTGATTGGAGGAGGTCCATACCACTTAATCACAATATTCTACCACAGAACATAGCTGCATTCAGCTCCCTGTTCCAGATCAGGATTTAAGGAGTTCACGAAGATGTTTTCCAAGAATATGCACCGAAAACTCAGTCCTGACAAATTGTATGTGATGTAAGGGCGGAGAAAACGATGCTTAATAATAAAGCTAAGAAAAAGATTGTAGAGACATTAGGTTATTATGGAGCAGGAGACATGAGAAACGCCTTCGCCGGGAATCGAACCACGGACCTCTCGGTTACGCGTCGAGCATGCAGACCACTACACCACGAAGGCATGCGAAGAAGGCGGGAGAAATACCTTATATACTCCCCCTTTTAAAGGGCGACTGGGGTTTGGGGGACCCAATCGCCAAATCGCGGTGGTGGAGAATCATCATCCACCACCTTTTTAGTTCGGGCGCCAGTGTAGAGACATTAGGTTATTTCGGAGCAGGAGACATGAGAAACGCCTTCGCCGGGAATCGAACCACGGACCTCTCGGTTACGCGTCGAGCATGCAGACCACTACACCACGAAGGCATGCGAAGAAGGCGGGAGAAATACCTTATAAGATACACACTCACAAAAAAGGGTTACCAGCAGTGAGTGCAAGAGCGGACTGGTAGAGTGCGAACGCAGCGAGAACTTCGAAAACCTTAGCAGAACCTTTCGAGTGCTACGTCTTGGACACTTTCCTGCACCATGGAAAGACAGCAGTTATTTCCCCGGTCCTGAAACCTGGAAACACTCCGTCGGACCCAGCATCTTATCGACCTATTAGTTTACTCTCTTACGTCAACTAGGTGGCTGAGTTTGTTCTCCTGCAAAGAAGACTGAGATTCTCTGATGAACACAATGTCATCATTCCAGAGCAGTATGTGTTCCGTAAAAAGCACTTTGCTGTCCCTCAATTGTATAGAGTAACTGAGTTTATCTCCCAAGGGCTGCAGGAGCGACTGTTCGCGGGTGCCATTTTCTTGGACGTAGCCAAAGCCTTCGACCGTGTTTGGCTGGAGGGCCTCATGCACAAACTCCGAGTTTCCCAGAGTACATTACAACCATCATCCACTCCTAATTAAAGGACAGACACTTTGTCGGTCGTGTAAACAAATCACTTTCTACACCTAGGATTATCGAGACTGGGGCCCCTCCTTGGACCCATATTCTATAATATTTTACACAAACAATATCTCACAAACACCACACACCACCCTGGCTATGTATTCCGATGACACGGCAATTCTATCAAAAAACGCATCTCATGGTTCAGTCATACATTCACTCCAAGACCATGCATGGATATGCACTAATGCAAGGATATGCATTAGAGTCCTGGCTAACTGCCTGGAAAATAAAAATTAATGTAAAAAAATCTGATGCTGTGCTATTCACAAAGAACAAGACATTGATCTTCATGTCTATATGCAAAATATTCCTATCCTGTGAACTAAGCAGGCTCGATATCTAGGTATTATATTACATCGATGGCTCGCATGGTCCCCACACATTACACAGCTCTTAGCCACGTTCCGAGTACGTAAACGTACACTTTAATTGCTCGGAACACCGTTCTCTCTATGGATAATAAAATACTCATTTATACTACCGTTTTGCGTCCCATACTTACCTACACCTGTCCTGTTTGGCCTGCCATACCAGTATACAAAAGTTGCAAATAATGCAAAATGTAGTCTTTAGACAAGCGGTGAATTGCCGATGGTTCATTCGAAACACGGCAATTCATCGCGAACTTAATATACCAGAAATTCAAATGTATATTGCAATGACGGCCGAAAAAGTTTTTGCAAAAATTCCACAATACCAATACTGCACTATGACTATGAAAGTCACGCAAACAGAAAAAGTTCTCTTGCGGTATTACGACACCTTACTTAACTCAGATCTCACCCTACTCATTACTATTATTATTGATTTTTGTTATTAGGGTTATACTGCAATCATCACTATTTATTATTCATTGCATCCCCCCAATGTTCCTCCTATTTCTTGCTTTTCATGCTTTTCTTCTATTTAAACTGTTATTTTACTTATGTAATTGAAACGTTTTTGCATATTGGCATTTCTTTACACTGCTAATAATTGCTACCTTCATAAATGCTTAAATTGTTATGACAACGGACTTAACGCTCGCGCACTTACCTTCAATTTCATGGTTATTCAGCAACAGGCGTGCTCTCATCTTTAAGTGCTCTACCTCGTCTTATGAACTCTCACCCGAATACAAAATTTTTCGAATAGGACTCTGTGACTTTATTCTTTTTACAAAGAACAGTTCGAAATTCACACGGAATAGAAAATCCTCACTTAATTATACCGGGATTGCGATCAAACGCGGGAGCCCATAATCGTGAAGACTTCGAGTTTGCCTGAGCCGACCCTTTTGGGGGACCGTTAAAATCTGAGCCTTTTCAGACTTTTTCAGCCAAAGAGCGTTAGCTCAGAAGGGCTATTAATTTCGTTTTGGCATTTTGCGTCTAAAACGTTAAATATCTGTTCCACTTTTTAAATTGTTGCCACCAAATATTATCGCCCTGTGTTACATTTAAAGAAATTAAATAATGAAGAATCTGCGTAAATGTATGTATGTGTCTCGGCACTGTGATAAAACAATGGTACCTAGAGTCATCTAATTTGAATAACTCAATTCTCCTCCGAATATGGGCATATGGAAACCCAAATTTGAAATTTGTTTAATTATCTATTTCATATCTTATAACACTTTAACGAATTTTTGATTAACAAACTCAATGATTTCAAAGCGAGCCATGGCAACACTGTACGGGGGGGGATATCTCCAGCGCATGAGACTGCGTATCAGAAATTCTAAAGATAGGCTCATTTTAAAATTATTTTGCGATATTGCCGTTGAACTGAATTTTATCGTTTAAGTGCGAATATCATGATTTTTAATAAATGAAGATAACACACTAAATGTTTAAAAAAAAAAAAAAAACCTTTGGACATATAAAATTTGAAAGCTTTCGAATTTTTTTAGGTTTTTTTTTCTGTTGTTTTTATGAGTGGATGAGATGAACTTACGTTTTAAAACAAAGAAACGGAAGTTCAGTTTTAATTAATGGGATGGCTGCGCTTGATGTATTGGTGCCTTTTTTATTATATTTGGCATAAAATTATTTAATTTAACGTTTCAATTACCTCGTTCAAGATATTCAACGTGTTTCTTAATTTTCCGTAGTAATTGTGTAGTATTATACTTGATTAAAGCCTGCTTCTACTTGTTAAGAAGACGAAAAAGTCGATAAAGGTATACTGTAACAACTTTTACTTTAGGATATTTCTCTGGGATAACCTCTAAATTCCAAAACTTAGCACAGGCATTTGGTTTGAATTAGACTTGCGCTGAACATCCTCTTTCATAGCAATCAACTTCCCTTGCATCATAATGTGAAGACCAAATATGTCACTTTCTATGCCATGGCTTGGGCATTCAAATTTTCGGTATCTTACAAGGGAATATTAAATTTTTCTTTTAAATTATACTAGGAGCTTGTATATAACAATGCATCTTCCGAAGAAATATTACGTTCTTCATACCTTTTTTGGTTGTGTTTTCTTGTGCTCTTAAGTTTGACTTTTCTACATGCCACTTTCTGCATAAAAAATGTATATTATCAATTTTAAAAATATAGAATAATTTTTGACTTTTTTACATGCCACTTTCTGCATAAAAAATGTATATTATCAATTTTAAAAATATAGAATAATTTTTGTGCATTTCTTAACCTTATATATTTTATATCATTTCTTATTAGACGATATCAGTAACAGTTTATAACAGTAAACAATTTGTTGTCAGTTTTGCAATAGTAATGTTTTTTAATCAATGTGATCTTCATTATGCCGATCAGTTGCCCGTGCATATTTGACTGTTGACCTACAGTCGATCCCTTGATCATCATTGATTCATTTGGAAATTTCATTGGCCTCCAAGAGGGTCAATATCTACCCCATTGGGAATCCCTGATCTATTCAATGTTTTGGAGGAAAATAGTGTGTCACTTTTTGATCAAACCTCGCAACAATGAACTGGTTTCTTTCAGAAGTTTTTCCCGAGGCAGGTTGCAACTTCCCTGAAATTATTTCAATTTTATTTTCGTGTTTTTTACTCAGATTGGTTTCTTAAGATTAAGTGGCATTTTGGCAATCTTTCTTTAAGATTTCTTCATTTTCCCAATACTCTTTTTGTGTACTTGTATTTGTCCTTCCACTTTCGTTCTTACTCATATTCTGTTTCGATACTTCATCCTTAGCCTTTACAACTGCATAATAAGAACTGCAGGATGTTATGTTAAATAACCAATTATTATAATTTGAACTTTACTATCTTTTTTTCTTTCCGTAGTCCTCATCACAATGCAAATTAGTTGTTAAAGTATTTAAGATAAGGGTTTGAACGTTTTAGAGTTAAAGCTTCTGCTTTCTTGCAGTTCCATACCATCGCTAGTTTTGCCAAAGTTTATTCCGTCTTTAGCCATTCTACTAGAAACACGTCGTTAACCAGCTTAAGTGGATCATTTTGTGTAGCCTTACACTACGTTATTTGAATTTAAGCTTATGTTATTTTAAATATCGGCAAGTGCATGGGTTCATTCTGTAGCACAGTAGGGTCTTCTTTTAAGATTCAAGACTTAAAAAAGTTATTTTAACCTTCGTAGGACTTTGTAATCTTAATACACACTAGGGCGATAACTCCCTTGTCAGACTAGTAGAGTCTGAAGGACATGGGTTTAAGCATGAATACAAGTAGAACGTTAACATCCTCGTAGATATAAGTTGGTCCATTGCTTTTAATAAATATATATATGTATTTTTTTACCTGCAGATTACCTATCATCATGCTACTTATTCTTACGATCTCAATATTCTGTGTCGGAGCAGTTTTCGGTGGTACTTCTTGCCCACCAAGAGAAAGCATCTACCCATGCACTTGTTTCAGTGTTCCACAAGGAAGAAAGCTTTTGCACACCATTGTATCATGTCAAGGGTTGTCGAATACAGATTCATTTTCAACCATTCTTTCTTCCTTGAAGACAATGGAGATTGACGAATTCTACTTGTATGATTCTTTCTGGGAAGCATACCGGCTTGGAGCCGAAGGAGAACCAAACCAAGTTCTACCCCTGGACTGGATCACTTTGCTGAGGATCAAAGAAATGAAAATTGTGGACACCACTTTATCGTCTTGCTTTGCATGCCAATCAACTTTAACCTGCAGGAACAGCATGATGACGAAGTAAGTAATTTTTAAATTCAGAAATTGAATCGAAGAATGCCACTTGTCCTACAATATTTTGCAAATTTAAGGTTTAAGTTTCAATGGTTTGCAGAATTTTAATGTAGTATTACATCATAAAGGAAAGCTAGCGTAATATACAGAGGGTGTTTAACATTTTTAGAATGATTTCGAGGCCATTTAATAAATGTTTAAATTGTAAAAAAAAATTGAGTATTTTTTTAAATGTTCGATAGGATAGCCTATGTTCCGGAATATAAATCTGCATCATGATATCCATCGTATAATAGTTTTTCTTTAAATGATTTCCATTCCTCTTCCAATACTCTCCAGCGTCCGTCTATCGTGGCGGGTTTGCTCTTAGAAAGAGCTCTTTTTCTAAAGACCAAGGGCAAATTAGTTAGTTCATAGGTGAAAGGTCTTTAGACTTCGCAGGAACACGTTGAAAAGGTACATGTGTAGTAGCGTATCAATCTTCATTTTTTCAAAGAATGCAGTCGTACTTCTCAAAGTATAACTTGTTACTATTTCTTGATGAAGTTCTGCTCTTTAAAAGTCACTGGGATAAAAAAATGGAATTTTTTTCCTGTAAATACATGCCCGGTAAATTTTTAATTTCTCATTGTAAGAGAATCCTGCAACAATCACAAACTTCTTACTGAAATTTTCTTTGCATTGACAGATCGTGGTTTTCACATTTTTCTCTTTGTTTTCGTTAATAGATAGAACTTTTTTGTTCCAGTCACTTAGCTTCTATGCTTCATCTTGAGTCACAACGTATTTCCATTAATGCCTTGCTAAATAGTTTTCCATAAAGGGTTCTACAAATTGTTCGGCGTCGAGCTACAGGCCTGAGCTGGTGAACATCTTTAAGGACTCTGCAATTGATTTCTGCATCAGTGTTTTTTTTTTTTTTTTGTTAGCAACGATTTAACTTCAGAAACATTAGAAATAGTACTGTAATATTTTATTACTTAACCAAATAATTATTATTATTTATTATTGATATTCAAGTGGCAACGCCATAATTGTTTCGTGCAACCGTTGCTGAGCAACGAGAGAAATGTTTTAAAATTATTATTCTAAAAGTTTTACGAGTAGTTGATGTATGAAAAATTGATAGAGGAAGAAACTGTAATAATAAGATGGAGTATAAAACTGTAGCATTTAGAAATTGTATTTAAATTATCTATCTTCGTGAATTGAGAATAAAGTTTACGATTTACTAAGAAGTTCGCCTGTTATTTCGATAAAAACTGCAAAATACGTTACAGTACCTACCTTTTTTCAGGTATTTCATTTGATTTTTTTTCCACGTATGAATAATGATTAATTTTTTCCCACTTTCTGAAAAACAAATTTTGCTTATTTTGCACTTCGAAATTCTAAGTGCATTTCATTACGTTTTTGAATTATGGAATAGGGATAACTCTTCGGAAAGCGCAAAAACCTATTCTTCATTCCACAACTTGTTTACATGCGTCGTTATCAAAGAAGGAATTTAAAAGTAGCGGATGATGTTTCTCGTTTCAAATAATAAGCTGTTGCGAAACTTTTTATTTCAGAACCTTTTTTTTAATTCCTTATCGAAATCGTTCTAATAATGTGTAAACGCCCTCTGTAAAATTTTATGGAATTCGATAGATCTCTGATCTGCATTATAGAAAACTGAACCATAGTCCTAAAGAAGTTTATCATCGTTTCATTGGTGGAATTCTAAAAAATATTTTCATATTGTCCGTCAAAGGACCTTCCATTTTGTAATTCTTTGTCTGTATAATTATGTAATACTTCTTTAGACATAATTCAGGCGTTATTTCTTAAGAGCTCTAAGCAGCCATTGTAAACGAAATAATCTTTTTTCTTAATATTTTATTTTTCAGGTTTATAGCTGTGAATAGCTCAAATACGGAAAAGATTTGTTCGCTGTGTGACACTGGAAGAGGGGATAAATATTCATGGACTAACTGCCTTAGCAAGCTTAGCCATTTCGAATTCACTGGAGGAAAGCTGAGTACTTTGGGTTCTGAGCTGTTTCCCTTAGCCATGAGGGAGCTACTTCTCTTGAATTTGAGCAATAATAGAATATACAAAGTGGACCCAAAAGTTTTTAGAAACCTTCCAAAACTTAAATCCTTGGACTTATCTCACAATATTATTCAAAGACTGGATAATCTTTTTAACACGCCAATAGCAAGTTTGGAATTTCTTGACGTAAGGTAAGAAACCCATCCTTAGGAACAGACTTTTGTGCACATATTATAGTGACTATCATTTGTTTTAGACGCTTGTGTTTTTCTGTTTAATTTGTAAATATCAGTTACTAAATATTAGCAAAATGACTTCATTTTTCTTTTTTATAACCTATTTGGTCATTTATTTTAAAACTTGCTTGTTTGGGAAAAATGATATTCGAAACATTTTTCAAAAAAAGAAAAAAATATTAAAAATGTTCTGAAAAAGAACTCGCATAAATATTTGGGCACTTTATAGGTTAATTAGTTTATTAACCTGTTTTGATGTGAATTGATGTACTACATGTGAATTGGACATATAATCTAAATTCTTCACTATGACCAAGACACTTATAGGGATTTATATTTATTTTAAATAACCAATTTAATTTAGTTCCTTTCATATAAGCCTTCATTCCCCTAATTGCCAATGCCAGAATATTTAATTTGGTAACGCGTGTGAAGGAATGCAAATTCTACCTGTGAGAGAAATGGTTTAAATACTAAGTTCTAGAAGGGAAAGTTAGAGAGTGTGGGCGTACACTATGCTTGTTGTAGCGTGAGCTTCTGCTTAGCATTGATTTCTGGTATATGCGGCGTAACAGCTATTACTTAGCTGCCACTAGATATTCCACGCTGTTTTAGGAAACAGGATAGTCTGATCCCTGTAGCGTAATTCTAATACTTGTTAATATCTTCAAATCTTTAGTTCTTAATGTTTCAGTTACCGCCCAAGAGGAGGCGTAGCACGCATTGTAAATTTATAAAGAGTGTAATAAAGGGTATTTTTAAACCTTCTTCTGTGCAGTCACTACTCTTCCAGTTTTCACACAACAGATAATCAATCGTTTGGCAAAGATTACAATTTTCTTGCGCTTTTGCATGGATTCACCGTTCTCCCCCCTCCCCCTGCAGAAATGTTCTTTTCCTACATAACAATTGTTTTTAGAAGAGCTATCGGAGAAAAATGATTTTTTTATTCTTTTCTCCAACCCACTTCATACTCGTTCCACATGATTAAGTTCAGGACAGTTGTATTCCAAGTATTCAGACCACAAACCAAAATTTAAGCTAGTATATTTAGGATTGTTATTCTGATCGAAGTTGAATGCATTTTGCATTCCAAGTTTCCTTGCCGATGCTTTCAGGTTTTCATTAAGAATAATTATATATTCATACTAATCTATATTATTTTCGATAAACACTAAATTTTTAATTCTAAAAGCAGCGAAACATCCCCAAACCGTTATGCCTGTACCCGTTTGTATAACATTATAATGCTCTATTGTCTATACAAAATAGATTTTTCAAATTCGATTCTTCATTCAGATTTTGCCACCCATTCATTTCATCAATAGTATGCAAATGTGTTAAATTTTCACTTTTCTGCAAGTATAACATTGTTCCAATATGAGAAATCTTTGATTACCATGGATTTTGTGAACGCCAGGTATATTTTTTTTGTTTTCTTGTTGAGGAACACTTTCCTCCTTGTTAATCGCCCATTTCTTCCGTGTGTCTTTGTGAAATGTTTTAAAAGTTTCAGGTTTTAATTTAAGTGCAAACTACGCTGTTAGACCCGTTGCAAGTTTTACAACACTAATTTTTGGGTCTTGTTTGCGATTCCTTGGTGTTAGCTTGGATTGTGGTCCAGACTCCAGTGCATTTTCAATAGTTCCACGCAATTTCTATCGTTTTATTACATTTGAGACAATTAAAGGCTTTATATTAAGAATTTTTTTGGACATTTAGAATAATTTGACCATATTTAAAAAGATGAATTATTAAATTTCCAACAGAATTTGTGTTTAATTTTGAGTGTCTTGCTATGTTCATTTCAGATATGAAAACTGTTAATATATTTTATTGAGCAAGTAATAATTTCCAAATGCAGACGATAATTCTTGCGATGTATTTTCATTTAAAACAAAAACCAAAAACGTTGTCAACCAAAACCTTTCAACAAAATTTGGAGTGTCCAAATTACTAGTGTTATGGAGCAATCTTTTTTGAACAAATTATATTATTACATAGAATATTTTGATAACATTAATTTTACAACAATCAAGGTTTAAAATACAGAAAAAATAAAACATTAGATTAAAAAAAAATTGAAGTCTATATTTCAACACTTAGTACGAATAGCAATGAGGTTTAAGTAAAGTATTATTCCGGTTTATTGTTTGAAAACAAAAACTAATTGATTGTTCAAACAATTAGAAAGGTCTATATTACGACATTTTGGATTATACACTCGTGCTTAAAAAATAAGCAATAAAGGTAAAACACGATATAAAACAAAAACTATTTAATGGATATGCTGAAATTGATCTAAGGGATTGGTATGACATTAATAAACTACATAGCAAACAATAAAACAAAGATATACAAAAAACACATGTATTACGACCATCACATCGCGAAAGACCAAATGCATGGGAAAAATATGCAATGGAAACATCACGCTAATAACGAATATGACAACTTCTAGCTGAAATGCGTGCTTGACAACGGCGAGGCAAGCTGGCAACAGTGTCGTTAATCGTTTGTTGTGGCAATAGCGCCTATTCCTATAGCAATGCATGTCGGAGCTCGTGGAGGCTGCATGGCGGCACACTACGACCTGCTATCTGTCCCACAGATGCCGTATGGGATTCAAGTCCGGTGATCTAGCAAGAGACTGCAGATGTGGAATTATTTCACTCTCACGATAACTCCGTACCACTCGAACTCTGTGCGGGCAGGCGTTATCCTCAATAAATATCTCGTGGTTACTCATCGCAGCGATAAAAGGACGCAAAGGGTGTAGAATTTTGTCGCCATTTCTGACGGCTGTCGCGGAACCACCAGGAATTACGTAGAGGTCGGGGCGACCGTTTGTTACTATCCCAGTCGATATAAATAAGCCTCCTTTGTAATGGTCTCTTTGGATGATGGAGATGTTTGACGCCCGACAGCCTGTCTCTGGCTCCCGCCATATCATTGCTCGCCGGGAATAATACTGGATGTTAATTCGGGACTCATCCGTAAAGATTACATGCCCCACTGTTGTTCAACTGCGATGTGCACGGCCCGTTCAACTGCGATGTGCACGGCCCATTCACCCACGTTCTGACATGCGATGGGAACACAATACACAGGTCGTTGAGCGTATAGTCCACCTTCATGCAGTCGACACAATACAGTTTGGCGGGATATGGACCGTCCTGCAGCAGCAAAGAGATGAGACGCCAGTTGCCGTGCTGTTAGTGATCTTGCATATTGCAACAAAAAGAGATCGTCTGCCATTGTAATAATCCTCAGGGGTCCAGATTCACGTCTTCTACAGTGGTTTTGATAGTTTTGATAACGATTCCGCAAAATATTGATGGCATTACAATGCACATTCAACTCTCTCTTAACAGCAGATTGTCGAACGCATTTCGTCGAGCAAATGGTGTCTTTTGGCTCATGCTTTCCGCTTTGGTTATCTTGGATTACATGGAACTATCGCTGCTTGCAAACTGATGCAAATGTCCAGCATGCCCCTTTTTAAGACTTTGTGGTGTTATTGTGTACTTGAGTTTGACGCTAATTTTGGTTGCTTATTTGCATTCGGCGATGCAACCTCTGCCTCATAGTAAATGGCATGTTTTAATACTTTTTTTTAAAATTCATATCTTTTAGCGTTTGTTGTTAATTTTTTTAGCACAGGTGTATTTTATTGGGTATAATTAGACATTAGTTAAAAACTGGTTTTTCTTAATTTAAAGTAGCTTAATCAAATATTTGCCCCTTTATTTTTTGTAATAAAAATTGTATTTTATTAGGTAGTTGAATATTATATAATTAAATTGGTTTTTAATTAAAGAAAATTAAATTGTCAATTTGCGGGTACTATAATAAATAATGTTAAAATAAAATAGTTTTAAAAATTTCTGAAATGGTTGAGATTTTAACAGTCACCCAAAGGGGAACTTTTGAAGTGTAATATTGTTTATTAGTAGAGATTATCAATAGAGATACCGAGGAGGAAGGACAAAAGATTTTCTAAGGTACAAGATGAATTTATATTTTTAATAAAATGAATGTTCTACATGTTCTGTATTTTCGGAAAAGAGAAAAATAGTTTACGTAATTCTATAAAAATACTTAATACTTTTAATTAGATATATTGCAGAGACATTAGGTTATTTTGATACGAGAGACATAAAAAATGCGCATTGCCGTCGGCGGGGCTCGAACCTCGGACCTCTCGGGTAGCGCGCCAAGTGTGCTCGGGACCATTACACTTCGAAGGCCTGCTAAGAAGGCGGAAGAAAGACCTTATAATATCATGAATGAGATACATTTCGCAGGAGAAGAAGAGGAAGAATAACCTTGTTTGCTTACATTAGCTATACATAAGTCATCGGAATGCATCTCATTAAATGCATTTTTATTTCAATCAATCCGAACAAAAAGTGAAAAAATAATATTCTTAAGAATTGCATCTATTGTTTTTAAATAGTTTAGTTTGTTAATCCATCAGAGACAGATTAAATTTGAAAGAATAATATCTTACGTTTTTACGAATGGCAACAGACTTGAACGAAACGTGAAGCAAGGCATTCAAGTGAAACAACGCAAAATCGTGTTTCGGGACTACTAGCTCTTTAAGGCTAAAATTTTAAAAAAATTATATAAAAAATAATATAATTTAAAAAATAAAGTAGTGGGAAAATTTAGCCATTCAACAGGCGGCGCAATTTAATAAACCTTTCTATCAGATACTTTTTATATTAATTCTATATTTTTCAAGAAAATCTATTAAGAGTACCAAATAAAGTTCCACTTCTGGGATATCATATACAGTCAAAATCTAATATACGAGTTTTAAATACCACATTTAAGTTCATTTTCAAATTTTGTATCCAGTTTTTAGAGGATAGGAAAACTGCAAGAAAGCGATATTGTCGAGTTTTCAGTAAGTCCTTGGGCCTTTCCCTTCGTCCTAGTCCGAAAGGAACATGGTTCGGGTAGACTTTGCACTGATCATCGCCGGTTGAACAAGGTCACGAAGAAAGCCAGCTACCCTCTTCGTAGAACTGACGACATTCTGAACACTCTTTGTGGAAGCAAGTGGTT
>KK121264.1:127431-144065 GCA_000611955.2 Stegodyphus mimosarum | reverse complement strand
CACTCTTTCTGGAAGCAAACGGACGCTAAATTTAAACAGTGAATATTGGCTGTAGAGATATAGTCTAATGACCGAGAAAATGCAGAATTTACTGGAGGACAAAGACTTTGCTAATTGTGACGCCATTAATAATGACGATAAAGGTGACGCAATTTGCATTATGTAATGCGCCGGGATTATTCGAAAGCCTCATGGAGACTGTACTGAAAGGTTTTTCTTACGAATTCTGACTGTTGCACCTGCATAACATCATTATTGTCGGGAAGAGTTTTAGAGGACATTTAGAAAATATTAGAAAGTTTCTTCAGAAATTAAAGGAACCCAATTTAATGTTAAGTTCAGCTAGATGTGAATTGTTCAGTCAGGAAGTGACTTACCCCGCACTTTTCATCTGGGCCAAAGCTGTATCTACGAATGGAGAAAAAGTGTCGGCAATTAAATATAGGAGAAGTCCTGAAAATCTGCATTAGCTGAGAAGTTTCTGAGGGCTTTGTATCTATGATGAGAGATTTGTGTAGAACTTTTGTTCCATCGCAAGGTCTCTTCACAAACTGACAGAGAGCAAGCAAAATTTCTTGCGGACAAACAATGTAATTTTGCATTTAGCAAACTGAAGAAGGCTTTAGCATCTGCTACAATCCTAACGTATCTTCAACTCATCAAAACACTTATTCTTGACACGGATACGAGCAATGTGAGAGTCCGTGTAGTGTTGTCCCAAGAAATAAATTATCAAGAACGTGTCGTGCCATACTGGAACAAAGTCTGTCTAAACAGGAAAGGAATTACTGTGTCCCCAGGAAAGAGTTGCTCACCATACTTAAAACCGTAGAACATTTTCACCATTACATCCACGGCAGAAAATTTCTGCTCCTCACAGATTATGCATCTTATACCAGGCTCTTAAATTTTAATAATTTTGAAAATCAAACAGCCAGATGTATACAGGGGCTCCAGGAATATGACATTACTACCTGTCATCTGAAAAGTTAGTAAAACGGAACGCTGATGTATGACCTAGAAGCCCTTCCCAGAGCCCTGCAAATGTTCCAGGGTCGGAACGAAATACGAGATGGTTAACCCGCTCGCATGTCAAGTTACAACTTCAACGTCATCTGATTCAGACCCATTGAGCGAAGGAGTGAAAGACAGCGATATTAAGCCCATATTTGACTTCATGGAATCTTCAAATTGCAAATCTACCTAGTAGGACATTTCGATCTGTAGTCTTAAGACGAAACAATTTGGGTCTCTAGGACTCAATCCATTCCAGGTTCGGAGTGCCTCTTCAATTACATTCCGATCAAGGCAAGAATTTTATCTCAACTGCAGTTAAAGAAGTCTGCAAACTGTGCCGCACAGACAAAACCTAAACGATATCTTTACATCCACAGTCAGACGGCACTGTTGAGAGGTTTAATGAAACCATCCTTAATATCCTCTCGCTGTTAGTTTCCACAAACCAACAAGACTGGGATCAGAAGTTATAAGGTATTTCTCCCGCCTTCTTAGCATGCCTTCGTGGTGTAGCGGTCAGCACACTCGGCGCGTATTCGAGAGGTCTGTGGTTTGAGTTCCGCTGGATACACTGCTCATTTTTCATCTCTCCTGCTTTCAAAAAACACCTAATGTCTCTACATGGCGGACGAACTAAAAGAGGTGGTGGATGATGATTCTCTACCACCAGGACTTGGCGATTTCCAGTCGCCCTTTAAAAGAGGGAGTATATAACGTATTTTTTCCGCCTTCTTAATACGCCTTCGGGGTGCAGTAGTCAGCAAACTCGATGTGTATTCTAGAGGTCCGTGGTTCGAGTTCCGACGTGGGCACTGCTATTCCCCATCCCAGATGCTGTTCGGTCGTAACCTTCGTCTGCCTTACGGTAGCTTGTTTGATAGCCCTCCGGATGCACCTTCATCGCCTGAGGAGCAGATCCAAGATTTCCAGGCACGATTTAAAGTGAAGCACAAGTTTTCGAGAGAAAGAGTCAGTTAGGTGACGGAGAACGTGAAGACATGTTACGGCACGAAAACTAAAGGACATCGATTCACGAATGTGACAATGTGTGGTAAGGAATCCAATTCGGCGCGCAGACTTTCTCCTAAGTTACAGTCATCCTGGGATGGTCCTTTCAGAGTCCTCAACATGCTGAACAACTTCCTCGGATGTCATCAAATTCTAAACCTAAATTCGTTTATTACGGCAGGGTAGCCCTTCACTATGGCCCTAGTACGGAGTCCCCAGAGTGTGTATACTGTAATTAGTACACAAAGACCGTGGTCCTATGCATATATAAATTTGTAAATTGTAGCATTTAATTAATATAGTTTTTGATTTGTTCTATGTTATTTGTTGAAATTATTGTTTTAGTATTGCATTAACTTTCTTTAATTATGAACATGGCTTTCTGTCCAGGGATTGAATTGCCTGAACCGTACAGCTCTTGGGAAGGGAACAATGTTACGGATTTTGCATGTTGTAACATGAAAAGTCTGAAGAGTACGGTTACATGTATTTGACACTGAGGTAAATGGCTATCTCGCTAAAGGCCAAGTTGGCGTTGGTTTGGCGATTAATTTTTGTCACTATATTTGGCGAAAATCTGCCAAACGTCGACAAACTTAGCGACCATTTGGCGCACATTTTGGTCCGGTCCCTGTATAACTGTAATTGGTACTGCAATTTAATAACTGGAATTGATCACTATATGTAACTGTAACTGTATTCAGACCTTATATGCAACTTTAATCGTATATACCTTCCAGTATACGATTAAAGTTACATATAAGGTCTTCCACTTCTCGAAAACACACTTACTAGTACCTTCCACTTCTCGAAAAATTCGAGAATTGGGAGTTACTAGAGAGTTCTCGATAACCGGGAGAAAACTTTATAAGCCCGGAGAGAGCATGTTCTCAGTTTTTAGTTCAAAGTTGACTTTTGAGTATCGTTAGATCTCCATGCTAGCTTCACTTGTTTAGGTACAGCTTAGATTGCATTGTGTTTACGTTTAAGCGTTCTTAATAGTTTCAAGTGGTAACTACTGATTGTACTCTGTCATACTAAGAAGAACTGTACGAGTATTTTTAAGGAAATTTCTTGAACTGTAACGTTTTTCTGTTGGTAAAATAAATTTTATCAAGCTATCATCGCTTATGTGTGCATTCATTACGAACTTGTACGCATGCAACAATAGTAATGCTCTTTATTTAGTTAAAATATAACAGATGACTTTTTTATGTAACTAGCCGCTAAATAGAAAAACTGGTCAGATTTTTGTTCTTTGTTTTTTATTTGTATTTATTTATTTTTTCAGCTGGAATTATATAATGATAATTGGTCCAAATTTGTTTCCACTTCTACCTGCTCTGAAAACATTTAATGCTGGCTATAATACCATAGTTCATCTCAAAGAAGACGACTGGAAGGAAGTTCCCTTTCTTCTTAGAGAGATTGACCTCAGAGGTAAATTAAATCCAATAGTAAATTTTCGAACATGGAATATATAATTAAGAATAAATTTGCATATGTATTCATAAATTAGGTTATTTGAAAAATTCTGTCTCACTAGAAAATTTCAAATTATTTTCACATACGTACACAGTTGCGAATGGCAGTGATCTAACAGGGGTAGGTAATTTGCATAATGTTTCGTCACGGTAATGCAAGTTGACCACTGTTTCCCAAGGCACAAGGGTGCTCTGCAGTCGTATGAAGTTTCGTTTTTTACCATGGTATGTAACTTTGATCAAGCTGCCTAGACGTCCACGTGAAGATCTAAGTGAAAGGTTCTCGACGTGCTCGGGGTTGACCGCTTGAGATGGGGATCGACAGCTGAATATGTGTGGGCAATAAATCGCTATAATCAAGACCCCGTTGATTACAAGAAGAAAGAGGCCGTAATTGTGCAGAAAGGGTGTCATTACGAAATATAACAATAGGTTATGTAAGAAGAGAACAAAGGGACCGCACCTTTGATGCACCTCTGCCGTCTTGAATTTTTCTGGAAAGTAATTTAGACGTGTGTGAATGACGTCATATTTGATAATTTTAATTTTTTGTGGTAACGAACTCCTGAATCACCGTTTGGGATGACATTCATTTTTCTTTAGAGTTTTTAATTATTAATCTGTTATTATTTTTAATTGATTCTATTATTTAATTTCATAAAGTAATTTTAATGTATAAATTTTATGTAATTGCACGTGTTTTAAAAAAACATAACAGTTAGGATTCGAATCCATAACCTCTCTCATCGAAGCCACATATGATACCACTAAGCCACGGTTTGTCCCTTGAATCCTGTTATTTGACCTTGTCCCTAGTGAAAACCACCATGATGTCATTAGGCTGAAAAACTACTACCAATCAGATTCTTGCTAACAATATCTTTCCTATTTCAATCACTCGGTGTGTTTGTTTCTTAAAGCGGACATACATTTATTTTGGCTTTCTAAATCGTTAAATTTATTCTTTGCTGTTTTAAATGTAAGATTTTCCCACATTTTAAATTTCCCTTTTTTATTTTACAAGTATGTTTTTATTATTTTCTTTTTTCTTCTTATTCTTACTAAATTAAATTTATTAATTTTTCATCCCAAGTTTATAATTTTTGCAAGCGTAAAATTTACTTTTAATTTTCGTAAATTAATGTTTTCACGTTTTTAATTCTACTGGAGTAAATTTATTTTTTTATATTTCTTGTAATTTTTTTAAAATTTTACAAAGCTGTTTTCCCAAATTATTTCACTTTTTACTTAAATTTTTTTTGTATGTTTTTCTTTCTTTAATGTTACAAAAGTAATATTTATTTTAACAGGTTTAAATTTTGTTTTCACTTTCATGTTTATAAAAACGCAGTTTCTGTTATTATTTCTTCAGTATTTTACTTCCAAAGCAAATTTAAATTTTTTTTCACTTTTTGCTTTGCCGTTTTTACAAATGTAAATTTTTGTAATGCTTTTAGTTTTTTTTTTCATATTTTATATTTTACGCTTAACTTCGCCCCCCTTGTTTTAAATACTATTGGTATTACATTTCCATTTCTCCAAAAGTAAACTTACAGATATTTTTTGTCTCTACGGAATTTAAATTGGAATCCACATGCAGACCACTTCCCTCTGGAGGCCTTCACGGATAATATTTTCCGCAATTTTAAAATGTTACTTGTGCATTCTACACAATTGGTTTGCAATATTACATTTCTCACATTTTATTCTCCTAACACTTAATTGTAGATACTCAGAACTCTCTTCTAATGTACTGCAATAACTTTTTGAAACATTATACATAACACCAAGGATGCTCTTTTACACAATTTACTTTATTCAAAGGATTCACCAAAAAGTCGGGCAAATATAAATTTTACACTTTTTACTTTATATTTACACATTTTCCCTCATATTTAACTTTTAAAGCATATGCATGTTACATTTCTAATTCATTTTCCCCCAAAATAAATACAGACTTACACGAATTTCTGTAATATAAAATCTCCTGATTTTAAAAAATCTTATATGGAGTAATAAATTTTCGTGGTATACAGTTTACTTAAACCAATATGTGGATATTTCTAACCATTTTATTTCAAATACGTATGGGAAAATATTGAATTTCTTATTATTTTGTGCTACAGACATGTACGTGAATACACTCAGAACATTCTCTTTTATTCAAGAATTCATTTATATTGCTAGCACAGATTATGTTAACACTTTAAAGCAGTTTACAGAAATATCTACAAATTACAACTGAATTTTCTTCTAAATGGGCTACCTTGAGTCACCAAACATGTGCTAAACCTTGATTTTTTTCATGTGAAAACATGACTCTGATTCTTAATATGCTTCCACCATTTACCGCTCAATCTCATAAATCCGAACTTATCGCAGCCTTGACTTTCTTGACAAAGTGCAGGACATCGAATTATTTTTAATTACAGAGAAGAGTATTCACATTGTAACATATTATTTTAAATTCAAATTATAGCCAGATTTGTGAAGGAGAACTCAAAAAAGAAGTCTATAATGCACATGGAATTAATATTCAGCTAGGAATTGAAAGTTGTTCCCTTTCTCCCAGCTCGGAATATTTCTTCACACAGTATCATTATTATTTTTTATGAGTCTCAATTTTTTTTTTACATGCTAAAAAAGATGCGCATTTCAAATTGAAGTAATTTTGTTTAATACTGAACTACTGTTTAATACTACAACGTTTTGAGAATTACATTTAATTTGTCCTACATAGGAAACAAAATCATGCATAACAGGAAATATTAGCATGAATTCCCAAAGAAGATCAAACGTAACAATTACCGACACATTCCTTCTAACTTTGAGACACGCATTTGAAATTGTAATTACTTTATTTAACGTTGAACTCTTTCTGCTCTTTGAGAACAGCTAGCATTTAATTTATTATGGACAGCACATAAAATCATGCATAAACATAATGCGTAACGGATAATATTGACATGAACTCCACGTAATGATGTAAAATAATCGGCAGCTTAAAAATTTTCTCACATTTTAGTATCACTTAATCTAAGAAAGACCATATTTTCAAACAAGCATTATTTTCATTAAACACTAGAACCCTACAATTCTTCGAACATATACAACGTTTAGTTCCATATTACGAAAATACATAATGAATAAATAAGATACATTTTACAAAGTAAGAAACATATTTTTCTCTTTTAACCTCTTGCATTCTTATGTCTTAGAAAAACGGATGAGGAAGGAAATAAGTAGGAGTATTTGGAACCTCTCGTTACCATTATTTCTCATTTTCCACGCATTGATCAAAATACACATGGTACATAATTGAATTAGCTAAATAAATTCAAATTCATATACTCAAACAATAATACTTCACACATTTGAGAAAGCATAAGAACTCAATCAATAATTGATAATTAAGGCAAAGCATGTTAATGACTAAGAAAAGATGCATTCATGGAAGACAAACTCGCTCTATCTTCCTACGCAAGCTTCATTTAAGTTCAAGTAAACATTCAACAGACTGATAAATCAGAGAGATTCGGTTTTCTGAAGCTTCAGATCCAGATGTATTGCAACTCCAGAAATATTTCAAATCAAAAGCAAAAATACTAGGACGACAAACGGAATGTAGCGCAAGCAAGCGAAAGTGATAAATTACATTTTACTGATTTTAATGAATTCGCTGATCGGTAGAGAAATTATAATGCGTTTTATAATGCGTTCCGAAATTCTACTTGTGTGGTTCAGCGGTATTTCTATCTAAATCAATATTCTGTCTAGCTTTAAAGGGAATTTATTAAAATAACAAACAAATTAATCAAGTCTAGAATCTATTTAATATCTCATCAGCAGCAAGACAGTAATGAGGCGATGTATCTAACAAAATTCTAAAATAAATCAAAATGTCACATCCGAAATTCTACGTCTGTGGTTCAGCGGTATTTCTATCTAAATCAATATTCTGTCTAGCTTTAAAGGGAATTTATTAGTATACCAAACAAATTAATCTAATCTAGAATCTATTTAACATCTCATCAGCAGCATTCGAGCTGCATCAAACAAATCAAAAGCAAGTTCTTGATGTTCTAACTGTTGCCATTTAGCATTCTCTAAATGCGTTCATTCCTTGCTTCATTCAGTCCCCAATGATCTGTCTCGAATAATTTTTGAATGTGTTAATATCGATCTTAACACTTGTCTAGCGCACGGAGATAATAAAAGTTTTTGTCTGTTCAATGTTTATGTTAAAACGTCGAGCTGACGGAGAGAATTAAAAGTTTTTGGCTGCTCAATGATTTCTCCCAGATTGTTTCCGATTACATTGATTTTCGAAAACATTATTTCTAAATGCACCATTCTTTTCTATTCGTCGTTTTTCTTCACCTTTTTTACACTTCACTTCTCTGAATCATATTAACCCAGACTCTGATGTCAATCCAGACGCTAATGCTAGGAATAAGAACTATTGTAATAATTAATAATAACAAAATAAAACCATAACTAAAGTAGGCTACTCATGCCTTAAAACACTTTCGTCTCATATATCTTAAAATTGGCATCAAAACACTTCGCAGAATGAAAATCATAAAATTAAATCTTATACCTGTTTCCCAAAATAAAAATTTTAAAACTTAGTATTCCATTTTAAATCGCATTACAAATATCAAGACATCCACACAATCATTGCCATCCACAGCTTTAAAACAAAGAATAATTAAACTAAACATTTTGATATCTTCCAGTGTTTTCAAATACCGAGTATTTTTGTGTGTTTACAGTTCATATAAACTTTGAATAAACAGTCAGAAGAACGAAAAAAATTAACCAAAAATATGAACCCTTTTTTTTTCAACTCCAAGCAGTAACAATTTTTGCTCTAGAAGATATCTGGAAGAAATCCGAATACTTTCATCAATTTACATCCCAAATATAAATAGTATACCGGACATCATAAAAAAAGTATGGTGACACTGAACAGCTTGTAAACGAGGTCAGCTGACTACCTCCACCTTATAGGCATTCTTTTCACTTCGTCTTATTCTTTTCTATAAATGCTTAAATGCGACATGCTTATGCTTATTTAGCCTAATGGCTTTTATAAGCTCTATTCATCAAATCCCTAAGGCGATTAGATTGGAAACTATCAGCTAAATTCCAGCCGGGCAATCGGAGAAAGGAAGAAAAGAGGGCCCGTTGGCCATGTAGCGCGAAGTCCAAGCATGCGAAACAAAAACCCTGCCGCACCTTTCTGATAAGTGAGCTATGGACTGAGTTGAATAGAAAATACAATATGTACATACATAAGAGTAGCAATATTAGTATTAAGAGCAATACAAGTGAAAATGTAAATATGTGATATTTACTATGAGATTTATAATTGTGTATGCGACTAGGTAACGAAATTGTGGTCTTTCATTCTATGTGCAGTGAAAGGTCTGAGACTGACATCTTCCGGAATGCAAATAGAATTCAGGGAAGCGTTAAATTCTCCCGCAGTGTAGTTTAACCCCTTGTCATAGAATTTGCTGGTGAGCCTGTGATAATCAATGTAATCAATTTGCAGGTCGTCGTGCAAGAGCTTGTTTCTGATGTAGAAATGCACATCAGTGATAATACGCAAGATCTTGTTTTGCGTAACCTACAACTGGTGTGTGTCAGTTGCTTTTAGCTATCGCCGAAACTGGAGAGGCATAGCACATGATCGGCCTCAGTATGGAAATATAAATTTACCTCTTTTTGCGAAGGTCCAGATTCGAACACCTTCCAAGGAGAATATTTAGCTGCTGCGCTACACCTTTCGTCTTGCTAGTGATACAACTTATGTGCGTGTTCCACGTGAGTCGTTGTTTAATGTACACACCCAAGTATTTGGCCTTATCAACTTTTGGAACATTTGGCCGAAAAGGTAGAGTGGTTGAACTGTAACTTTCAGCTTATTTCTGCGAACTAGGAGCAGTTGTGACTTAGCAGCTTTATGGAAATTCTCCAGGTTGGACACCATTCCTCTATATCTAATACAATGTCTTGAAGAACGCTAGTGGATCTGCTTGGGTTGATAGACTGGGCTGGGACCGCGGTATCGTGCGTGTAGCAGGCTAGTAACGTATTTCTGTTCAGTTTGGTCCTTGGAAAGTCCGCCGCGTAGAACAGATAAAGGATGGGTCCTAAACAGGACCCCTGAGGGACCCCAACGGAAGTAGCCTTGAGTGGCTTTACCTGCAGCTCACTGTGAAATATCTGTTGGTGATGTATGAGTGAATGAGCAAGAATTATTTCTCTAGGCAGATTCATTCTAATCAGCTTGCAAATTAAACTCTCATGCCAGACGCGGTCAAACGCTTTGGCCACCTCCAGCATGAGTAGTGCAGTGCAACTCTTGTGATGTAACTCCGAGCCTATGAATTCTACTAATGAGTTGCTTTGTGGTGGACAATTCACTCCTAAAACTGTATTGCTCATCTGGTAAAAGTTGTATATATGGCTGAAACTTGGGCAGCATAATTTTTTCGTAGATCTTGGCAAGGTTAGAAAGCAGGCTTATCGGCCTGTGATTCTCAGCATTTGTAATATCTTTTGCAGGTTTTGGGAGCAAAAATATCTTGGCATATTTCCAACTTTTTGGGAAGTAACATAACGTTATACGCTTTTTGTAAGATTCTACAGAAGTTTTATAAAGAGCAGAATTCTATAGAAATGCTGCTTTGGAAAATCGCATAAGAATTCTGTTGTTGTTGTTGTGACTAATCTCGCTTGTCTGACATCAGAAGAAGCACGCGAAATTCATTGCAGCAAGGAGTACAAGATTACACCTAATGTTTAAAACAGCCTTGGGCACTATGTAGGTGATAAGACGATTTTGTCCAATTCCACACCATTTTGAGAAAGAGCACCCCGAGAGTGGGTCTGAGTGTCTTCCACCCCTCTTCCCCTACCATTAATCCACATGAAAAGACTTTCCATTCGCCATATATTTAAAGTGCCCCCATGCCGCAAAGGTACTATACAATAACAACATCCATGTCTTCTCCAGTATTCGATCCTTTTGGTACGGTTCCTCCGGACCTTTTGGTACGGTTGTCAGAGTTACTAACCACTATCTCGCCTGGGCGGCATGAGAATTCTTGAAAGCCTTTATAGAATCATATTCTATAGAAATATCTACAAGGTTTTCAAATTTGATCAAAGCTAGTTTTCAGTTTCTGATGCACTATGTGGGATACAGAAGAACAAAAGTATATGCCGTATACTCTAGCGGATAACGCTCATTTTTAACACCATGAAATATGATCGAAATTTACGGGTGCGAATTATACGTCGGATATAAAAATGATAGATTGAAAATACGAAAAAATCAGCATTCAAAATTTACATTTTTTACGTGTACTTATGCTGTTTATTTAAAAGAAATGATATGCTCTTTGAACTTAAAAACTTTTCATTATCGGATAGCATGAAAAGTTCGTAACGTTCGTCTTCCGTTATATCTTCAGGCACATCATCGATTTCTGTTTCATCTTCACCATCACTTGTACTCTGATCCATAAATAAATAATTATCATCCGTTCCATCTTTCACCAACACCAAACATCCTTGCTGCAGCATGATTTCCATTTTCTTTCTCAAACTGAATGACTTTGCATTTGGAACCAGGACTGTGTTGTTTCGTTTGGCAGAAGCCATATTTATTACTAAAAGGCACGCTAGATAAATTGTATTTTAACTAAAACCTTCGATGTTCACTTCAAAATTACGGCTTGATCACAGAAAGAGAAAACATCTGAATCACAATTCCGCGAATTCTTTCGGGTTGGAAGTACATTTTTACTCCAAATTATATCCCCCTTTTCTCGAAATCCTATAACAGCATTCTTTTCGACATTTGCATTGAATACAGTGCACCTTCTTTGCAGGTATATTTACTCCTTTAAGCATTTTAACTCACACACTTATTGTTCCTCTTATCGTTTGTCAGTTCCGTATACCATTGTTCGAAAGACTAGGAAAACTTTTCAAATAACTGATCTTAAAGGATAAGAGCATTTCACATGCATCTTTTAGGTTTTTTCACAAAGAACTGGGTGCGCGTTATACAGCGAATATACCTAAAATTTAAAAACTATAGTTCGAAATTATAGATGCGCATTATACACCAGTGCACGTTACGCCAGAAAGTATGGTACATTTTATCCATAAATATTGAATCTTTTTTTGAAATTTTTTCTTTTAGCTTAATGTTCTTTTAGCTTTCTGAATTTATGTAACATTTTTTTGCACAGTACTATTTGTACAGTACTATTTGCACAGTACTATATAAGAGTTGAAAGCGCAAAAATCAGTTGAAATCATAGAAATAAGTAATGGATTTATGCTGCTAATTTTGAAATTCTATTTCCTGAAATGAATGCTTTTAATTATTGTACATATACCTCTTATAAAAGAAATGGTTTCTGAATTTTAATTACACTTAACTATTGTTAAAAATGAAAATATTTTTATTTAATTATTTTTTAAACCACATAGATATTAAATTTTGAATTCAAATTCGATGTATTATTTTTATCCCCCTTCCATATGTCAATTAAAAATTCAAAAAAGATTAAAAAAATATATTCAAAAAGGAAAATTTAATTCATTCATTTTTCTATACATGTGACTTTAAAAACTATGCATTTTTATAGAATCTCTGTGGGAGATCTATGGGTAACTGTGTAGAAGTAATAAGTAAAATTTTATAGAATTTATAATAGTTTTATAGTCGAATCTGTATACCTTACGTTAGACTCTATATATGTGACCTTTAGAATGTGTAGATTTTTGTAAAATCATTGTATAAATTTCTACAGGATATCTGCATGTATTTCTATAGAATCTGTATACATAACTCTGTAAAACCTATATATAAAATTTTATAGAATCCTACAGTAGATCTTTGACTTAGTTTATCGAAAATTGGGGCATAATTCTGAAGGATTCTAAAGAAATTTAACAGTGGATTTTTTTTCATAGAATTCTATAAAACATTTTCATAAGGACTGCTTATTTGTAAAACTAATGATTTCGATACAACTGCTGTCTTATAATTAAAAAGCAGATGATGTCGAAACTAACCGAATTACTTTCGTAAAAGTCCAATATTTGTACGCCTGTTTATCTTCTGTCCGCGCGACGTTATTTATTTATTTATTTTTATTTATTTATTTTTTTACTTAATCTGCTGTTCATTTGATAAAAGGACGTATTATTTGGCAATGATCGTCTTTGTTTTGACCTTTATCCTGAGCGTGAAGGTCACACTCTGAGCAAGAGGAGCAAAGAATTGTCTGACCTTGCAGAACGAAAATGCGCGTCGGAAATGCAATGGGTCGACCTCCATACATCTTCTTTTGAATTATGAGAAAATATTTGAGCTCACAAATTTTTCTTATTTTCTTCTTCATAGAAACAGATAAATTTAAAAAATGCCATATTTACTTGTCTATTCTCCCCCCTTTTTAATAATTTGATTGCCCAAAAACAGAGAAGGGAAAATTATGCGAATCATCTAATATCCGAAGAACGCGGTTACAGTAAGAACTTCAGAAATAAAAAATAGTCTTGAATACACCAGAGTCAACTATCACAATAGTATTTCTTTAAAAGAAACCAACGTTCCAATAAGAATGCATAGTAATATTAACGTTGCAATATTTAATAAGATATCTCCATTTCTACTTCTTTGTACCTTGAATCTGCCCTGTTATTATTGTCTCTGCTACTGCTTAGGCCTCGAAATAATCTCTAAATAATTACAGAAGATGAATGTGCAGCCGACTCGGTGAAATCGTAGACTGAATGTTAGTTCCTGTTTGCTTCGCCATGATGAGAAACACATATATATATTTATGCAGATTCTTCATTATTTAATTTCTTTAAAGATAATGCAGGACTCTAATATTTGGCGGGAACAATTTGAAAAGTGAACTGTCATTTAAAGTTTTAAACACAAAATGCCAAAACGAAATTAATAGTCCTTCTGGGCTAACAAAGATGGAATATAAATAAAAGAATTAAAAGATTTTGTGCAAGTTTTAAGAAACTTCAGTGGTATCCAATTTGGATATTACAGCTATAAAATATGAATTTTTTGAAATGGTTTCAAAAACTGTTGTAAGAATTGGTTTACTGAAATTTCGATTGTATTTTTATTTTTTCCTCCATAGGAAATCCTTTACACTGCGATTGCAACGTACGCTGGGTCAATAGCACATTTAAGACTAGCGTTGTGCTGCAAGCGCATTGTGCTACACCGAAAGATTATGAAAATACCGTTCTCAGAAGAGCATCACGCTACCTTACACAACGTTGTGACGCTGAAGGCAACATTGGCACCAGGCTCAAGACATCTGTGACCAAACGAAATCTCTAATAATTCAGAAAGATATAAACAGTTTTAATTACACGTTATATGCATTACTGTATATTTGTATTTTATTAAAACCTTTTTTTTTAATTATTATTTGCAAAGGATTGCATTGGCCTTCTATCCTCAAAAACCATTTGTAATAATTATACCATTCTTATTTCTTTTTATTTTTTCGTCCAACAAAACTGAGATATTTGCTACCGTTTTCCCCCCAAACTTACGTTTTGCTTCTGAAACGCTGACTAGTTGCACTTAAGCTGGATGTTGAATAGCGTCACCCCGCGCAGGAGAAAATTTTGTTGTCTGTTTGTGTTTTTTAGTCTCTTACCTGAGAATTTACAAAGATGATCCCCTAAAGGCATGCTTTCAAACGAGCAGTAATTCTCTTTCCATTTTCGCCGCATTCTGGGGATTGAAAAAGATAAATCGCCGAGTTTCTGTCCAGGGTCCCTGCAGTACTTCGTCGATGGCATCCCTCATCCTGAGATACAGAAATCCCTGCGAACGGCTGATGTCAAAGATTTAAAAAGCCCTTTAGTATATGCCACGAAATTCGAGGTAGCCCAGCAAACAATTCGTAGACACCAACTACCACCCAGTCTGAGCTGCTCAAGTCCGGAAGCCAGTCCGGATCCTGAATGCTCGTCTAGACGATTTAATCAGAAAGTCAATGAGTGGCAACAAACCACCCCTAAAATATTGAAACTGCGATGGTGAAGACCACGTACGGAGGAACAGCAGAACACCCCAAAGCATGAAAAAAAAAACGCTCCCTAGCCAGGACGCAGAAAAAAAAAATAGTGGCCATCTTTCGAAGCGGAGCTTTCTAGATATTGAGATGCCCATTTTAAAGCACTTCAGATTTCTGCAGTAACGAATTTTTCATTATAGGACATGACAGTGCAGTTCGTTGTAATATGACCATCGACACAGGAGCCAATGTTACCATCATCCGGAAAAATTTAGCTCAATAATTGAAAGGCAAACACATCTTGACGCCACCCTGCATTACCCTCCAGGCTTTGTCTGGGGATACACTCGAAATCGACTGAAAATTAAACATCAGTATCACGTTTGTGAATAACGCCTACCATCATAAGACATATGTAGTGGATATTACCGATTCTTGTATAGTCGGATTAGACTTTCTAGAGAAATATAAATTTTTCCTGGACGTTATATATAACGAACTACATTCTGCTTTTTAAGACATAACCCTATTTGGAAATAAAAGGTAAAGGACCTATATCCATGCAAGAAACCATAGCTCAAGATTCTTATCACAGTACCAGCAAACATAGAATTTTTACTTCCTTGATCCATAGATGAAAATATAAATTTCCTGTACGACATCATGCTATACCCCAAGAACAGTAACAGCCCGAAAAGACGTACAAATAGCCTCGGTACTCGTAGGCCTATCGAAGACAGTTATACCGGTGAGAGTTTTTAATGTAAATGATAAGGCGAAAGTCAATATGAAAAGGTGAAATGGTTGCATCATGTACTTCAGTTACCTGCATTAAACGAAACTGTGATCTTCCACTTACTGTGTCTTCGGAGAACCTAGCATTGGTGTTATTGCAGAATGCACAACTAAGCGTTGAAGAGAGAAATGCTGAAAAACGTACCATTCAAGAATTTCTAGATGTTTCTTGCTGCACATCTTAGGACGTATTTCTAACCAGTTTCACGCGGCATAGAATTGATATAGATAATCATCCATCAATAACGCAACTTTCTAGACGATTATTGATTGCTAAAGCGGAGAAAATAGGAAAACTTCTAAAGGAGATGCAAGAAAGCGACGTTATCGAGCCTTCCGCAAGTTGGCCGCTTTCTTGGGCCTCTCCTGTCGTCCTGGTCTGAAAGGAACATGGTTCGACTAGATTTTGCGTCGGTTATCGCTCGTTGAACGAGTATACGAAGAGAGACAACTACCTCCTTAGTAGAACTGACAACATTCTGGACCCTCTTTCTGCAAGCAAGAGGTTTTCGACATTACATTTAAAGAGTGAATATAGGCAGGCAGAAATGCAGCCTGATCACCGAGAAAATGCAGCATTCATTGCGGAACAAGGATTTTGGCAATTCAAGGGAAGCATTTTGGATTATGTAATGCGCCGGCAATTTTCGAACGTCTCATGGAGACCGTGTTGAGAGAAGCCTGCCTGGTGTACCTGGACGACATCATTACCGTCGCGAAAGGTTTTGAAGTTTATTCACGAAACATTATAATGTTTCTTCGGAAATTAAAGGAAGTCAATTTGATGTTAAGTTGTGCCAAATGTAAATTGTTCATACAGGAAGTGATTCACCTCGGATTTGTCATATCTGCAGAAGGTGTGTCTAAGGATCCAGAAAAAGTGTTAGAAGTTGAAGATTCGAGACGTCCTGAAAATTTTCATAAGCTGAGAAGTTTCCGCGGGCCTCCTACCTACTATCGTAGATTTCTCAAGGGCTGTTTTTCCATCAGAAGCTGAAAGAGTGCAAGCAAACGTTCTTGTGGGCAAAAGAATGTGAAGATGCAATTAACAAATTGAAGGAGGCTTTAACATCTGCGACGATTATGACGTGCCCTCAGTTCGTCAAACCATTTATTCTTGACCCAAATGCGAGAAAGACAATGTCAGTTCTGTTTTGTCTCAAGAAATAAACTTGCAGAACGTCTTGTTCCATACTGAAGCATACTATATCCGATGTCTAAACTGGAAAGGAATTATTGG
>KK121264.1:114870-127378 GCA_000611955.2 Stegodyphus mimosarum | reverse complement strand
AGTTGTTCGTCGTAGTTAAAGCAGTGGAACTTTTCCACCACTACCTCTAAATCAGATAATTCCTGCTCCGTACAGATCACGTATCTGGCTATCAAATTTCAAAAATCCCGAAGGCTAAATATCCAGATGGATATAGAGACTCCAGGAGTGTGGCATAACTAACCGTTAACGGAATGAATCACCACATGGAAACGCCAACTCCCTGTAGAGTAGATCCTGCCCAGAAAGCTGCCGGGCGAGAGTCGAAGCGAAATACGAGCTGCTTAATCCGGTCTTATGTCAGGTTATGAATTCGACATCTTCTGACCCAGACCAATAAAGTGACGAAAAAGTCAAGAAAGACCACTTGAAAGACGGCGATATTAAGCCCATAATTGACTTAAAAGAATCTTCAAATAAGAAACCTACTTAGCAGGACATTTCGAGCTATAGTCCTAAGACGAAATAATAGTTGGCTCGCTGGGACTAATTTCCTACTCGAAACGACATCTTATACTGCAAGTTCGAATCGGATGATTAAATCGCATTCCGATGGCAGCTGAAAAAAATTTACATTTCAGTCCAACAGGAAGCTACTTCAGAATAATAAAGATTTTGCTTAGAGTTCGAGAGCACTTAATGGAGGAGTTGGCGTGTAAAAGGGGTACCAATCCTGCGACGGTTGTGCGGGTCGCAAAGGACCGAAGAAACGCAGCAGGGGAAGCTGCAGCATTACAGTGTATGAACGGTTTCTGAACGCATTACCTTTGATACCTTGGGACCTAAGCCCCAAGATCTGATGGCAATAGATACATCCTCGTTGTCACACTGATTTACAAAATGGCCTAACGTGTACCCTGTCCCTGATCAGGAGGCTGTCACGGTAGCAGTGGTAGTGATACAGCAACAGATTTTCAGGTTTTGAGTGCCTCTTGGCTTATGTTCGCACATTTTTAGACGATTTTGCTTTGTTATAAAAAAAGTTCTTGGATATTTTTTTTAACTTCAGATATATTTTTGAAAGAATAAATTATTGTATGGTACTTGACAATTTTGTGTTCATGTAAAATGACAATTTTAAAGAAGCAGAAGAATGGAGGGCTGGTGTTTGTGCTCTTTTCGAAGAAAATTATTCGTATCTAGTTATTAAAAAACACTGTGAAAACCATGGTTTTTCGATATCCAAAGCAACGATAAGTAATATTGTCAATAAAAAGGGGGTTTTTTTCAAAGTTTGGCTTCAGGTAAAAAAATGTTTCCAAGCACATATCCAAGCAAAAAGTGGAATATTTCAATTGCTACAAAGTTAATATTTGTAATGTTAAAAAAAAATCCACCAAGTCAAAGGGCACCTGCAAAATCTTTAAGATGTTTAGTTTCAACCGTGAACAAAGTGATTAATGCTGATTTGAATTTTAAAAAGAAGGAAAAAACATAATGTGCATTTTTCCTTCGTAACATATCGCCGAACTCAGTTCGCGGTGCAGAATTCTTTATGAGAAACATTTATCCGGACAAAAAGGGAAAAATGTTGTCACAATAACTAGATCTTGGGTGTATTTAAATGACTGCAATAAAAAGAGGTCTATGTATTATCATTAAAGAAGAGAAAAAAATCTTACAAAACGGTTCAAAGAATCTAAAGACTGTTTTTGAAAGGGATTTATCATTGTTGCTGGTTTGTCATATAACAGCAAATTAAAAATAGTGGTTCTGGACAAAATGTTAAAATCATCTCCACATATTGTCAAAAACATATTTTATACCTAAATTTCAAATATGAAATACTTTCTCTTTCTGCGGTTACAGCCGAAAACATCGCGGACGAAAACGTCGTGAAGAAAACAACGCAAGGCGAAAACGTCGTGGTACAAAGCATCGTGGGAGAAAATAAAGTAAAGAGAAAACATCGCCAGTTGTAAAACGTCGGGGTACAAAATATTGTCATCGAAAATAAAGCGGTTCAAAAACTTCGCAGTTTAAAAAATATTGTGGGAAAAAATAAAGTACCTACATCGCATGTCATCTACCTGTCATCGCATGACGATGACATCGCAGACATGCGTTTTTCAGGGTTTAGTAATAGTAAATGGATACTCGTATAATGATTTGTCGGCGCAAGACGGAAAGAAGGTATTTATTACTTTCATATTTTTATTAACTAATAAATTTTTGAAAAACAGAACAAGAAATTTAAACAAAACAAAAAATAATTTTCACTATAAGAGTATCAGACTAACAAAAGTGAAGAAAATAATCTCATAATAGCTTAGCAATTTTTTTATAGCTAAAGTCATGCAGTTACTTATCTTCCTTTTTGTATTCTTTTTTAGATGATACTTTTCATGAAAAATTACGAGTAAAATTTCATACAAAATAATTTAGTAATGAACTTTGTTAGTTATTTATGTCAATTTTAAATTCTATTAAGTGCTATCAGTTTCATTAATTTTCTATGCTTAAGTTTCCATTTTACATTTTCAACAAATATTTATGAGTTAATAAAAAATATGAAAGTAAAATTTATCCTTCTTTCCATCTTGCGCTCGCAAAATATTATGCGACTATCCTTTTACAATTATTAAGGTCTGAAAAACGCATGTCTGCAATGTTATCACCATGCGACGATTTGTAGGTACTTTTTTTTTACCATGATGCTTTCGACGATGACGTTTTTGAACCGCTTTGTTTTCGACGACTATATTTTACCATGATGTTTTAGAACTGCGATATTTTCTTTTTGCTTTATTTTCTCCGCGATGCTTTGTTCCACGACGTTTTCGTCTTGCGTCGTTTTCTCCGCAACGTTTTCTTCCGGATGATTTTGGCGGACACCTCTTTCTGCACAGTGTCATCAATCAGTAGAAATGCATCAAGACAAAGCAAGCACCGACACTTCAAATTCCACTGTTAATTTCCTGAATCAAACGGAACAAGAAACGGGTATCAAGTCCATATCCTTCATTCATAGCTCTACTAAATCTCCTGATATATCATTCACGAATTTTAGCCCTTTTGGTCTTTTAAAAAGCTTGTAAATATCTTATTGTGTAATAAGCAATTGTTTTTATTTTCAAAAACTTTCTTTTCTCTTCTGATTTCAATTTCCTGCCAGAATGCAAGTTTATGCAAATTCTCAATGAGATCGGAAATAGTATTTAAGGGCACTCGATGCTCAAAAATCGATGAAATTAACGATTTTTCAATTTTTTTGCTAGAAAAATACCTTAATACCCTTACTACACTGAAGGGAAATTTTGAAATGATCTGACAGTAACAAATGGTATAAAATGCTTTTAAATATTTTGACAGCCCTTTAAATGCCAAGCCCCCTCAGTTTTTATTTTTTTTAACTTCTTAATTTTTTTCAGTAAGTTATTAAAAATCAGTGTAAATGAAAAGGAGTGTAATTAAATACGACTTCAAGTATCAGAACCCTCTGTTTATGTTTATAAACTGATTTATTTAAATAAACGTGAAGCTGGGAAAAAAATTTCTTCACCTTTAGAATGGCAAGGTTATATATATATAGATTCAGCTCAGCAAGTATTTCTATGTGTATTATCAGTCAACTTTGCTATGCTTCTTCAAAAATTGAAATTATTTGTGATAAGACTCGAACAGAAAGAAGTGGTGTAATGAAAGTGATCAAGTTCCTGACTGTAGCATTATTAAAAAAGTGGTGGAACAAACATTAAACTCTTTAATTAATTAAAATAAACCTAAATTATTTTTAAATGTAATTTATATGCGAAGAGAAATGGCTAAAAGAAGAAAAGAAATCACATATGCTGCTGAGTGGTTTTAAATACAATGTTTTATGATTGTTAAAATTGCAAATTTTGGTTTTTGAAAAAATGAATGAAACGACAAATTAATATTTTTAACATTGATTATAAGTATTTTAGAAAATATATTATAGTTAATTCTTGTACTGAAATTGTTTTGAACGTGTATTAAAGAACAAAAACAGGTAAATTAAAATTCTACTTGTATTTTAAGGTTTTTCTTCAACAATATTTCTAGCCAGATTAGGTTTTAAACAAAAGCTTGTAATTTATGTTTGCATTAACCAATTAAACATTACTAGGTTTTATTTTATATACATATGTATTGAAATTCAGTAATAAAATTCTTAAGAAATTTGAAATGATTTAATGACCATTTAGACAGTTTACGTTCTTTAAACTGCGTTTCTGTGTTTTCATTTTTTCAGTATATTCTTTTACTTAAAGTTTCAGTTTTCGCCATGAGTTTCTACGTGACGTTGCCGAGTGATAGCTCTATGAGTTATTTTCCTGAAAACAAAATATCTCATTATATTACTCGCTTGCCTGTACCCATCGAATTGCAAGGAGAGTGGGAAGTTTCTGTAGTTGAATTCCTTTACCCTCACACTTGGTATAATATAAATGCCAGTAATAATTTAATTGGATTTGATTTAAATGACGGTAAAATAATCGGGAGAAGGATCCCTCCAGATTTTTATGACAATGTAGCAGACATTTTAAAGGCGACTCAAATTGATGAAATGCTGAATAAAATTTCATTTACTTTCAATACTGTAACAAAGCATGTTAGTGTAAGAGTTAAAAATGGAGCTCGCCTACTATTACAGGATAGATTATGTCAAATGCTAGGTTTTGAGCCTATGGTCATTTCTTCTACGGAAGCGGATGCTGATGTAACAGTAGTTAGTCCTTATATAGCTGACCCATGTTGTAATTACCGCGTTTTGTTTCTTTATACAGATGTTGTGAAACCACAGATCCTGGGTGATGTTTTAGCTCCTCTTCTTCGAATCGTCAGAGTCACAGGAAATGATGGAGAAATGATTGGACCATGGGATATCGCCAATTTGGTCGCCAAATGGGCGATAAAGTCGCCAATCTGGCAACCCTACCATACACTATTTTATGGCAACCCTAGTGCTATGCCGGAAAGCTTACATACAGGCGCAACCGCCGAATTTTTCGTAACAGTATGATTGTCAATGAGATCAAGATGTCAAGATGATCTCAATCATTGAGATCATCTTTTTTTTAAAGTTTTTACATAAAAATGTGCTTTTTTTTCTTGGAAACTATATCATTAATCGCAAAATCGATCCTTAAAGTTATTAAGAACACTCTAACATATGCAATAAAAGCGCTAAAGCAGTTGGTAAACAAATGTTACAAACAGGACTAAACGTATTAAATGATGTATCCCAAGGAAATAGTGTGAAAGATTCGGTTAATAAACGCTTCAAAGAAGCGGGGCGCGAACTTACCGACAAAGCCACTCTGAAAGTAAAGAACATGATTGGCTCTGGAAAAAATAAAAAGAAAAGACTTGCTAGAAAATCAGTCATTTCATGTCGAAAAAAGAAGGTGAGAGCATCACCCGATATTTTTTCTTAAGATGACTTCGTTTATTCGTAAAGACTCTCCAGCTTATGTGAAATCAGAATTGGATTTGTTTCTAATACCTCCTACGCAAATGGCTATCGAAAAAGAACAGTATGTTGAATATCACCCTCTCTCGAATATACGTGACGGTGGTCTAGTCGAATTTAACATTTCGGGTACTGGCGAAGACTATCTTGACTTAAGTTCATCGTATATTTATGTTAAAGTTAAAATCGTGAAAGCAAACGGATCAGCCTTAACAATCAAAGATTATTAATCCCCTGTGAATTTATTTTTACATGCGTTATTGTCACAAGTAGATGTGAGTTTAAGCGAAAGAATCACATCGGCTTCTACGAATACATATCCTTACCTTGCTTATATTGAAACATTCTTGAACTATGGAGAAGATGCCAAGAAAAGTTTACTTTCCTGTGAAAGCTTCTGCAAAGATACCTTTCTCACCGAAGTGAATCCATTGGCGGATAAACCGAACGAAGGTCTGAAATAACGGTTAGAACTCATCAAAGGCAGTAAGACTCTGGATATGATTGGTCAACTTCACTGTGATATTTTTTAGCAAAACAGACTTTTACTCAATTTAGTGGATCATCTTACAACGCAGCAAAGCACCGTTCTGTTTAGTGTCGCCCGAAGAAAAAGCAGATTATAATGTTATTCTCGATCATGCATCCATGTTTATTAGAAAAGTGAAAGTGAGTCCAGGGGCCATGCGAAAGCATTAGAAAAAAGTACCGCCAAATATCCCATTGGTCGAGTCTTATGTAAAATATATTCCGTTTCACAAGGAAGTTGGTCATTTCTTCAAGGTAATGTTTTCTTGGGTGTTATGCCGAAACGTGTCATCATCACCTCTCTCCCCAATGCAGCTATGAACGGACAGTACAAATCTAGTTCATTCGTGTTTCATCATTATAACGTGAACTTTTTATCCGTGTATATCGACGAACACCCTACACCTGGTAAACTATTGGAACTTGATTTTGATTCGGACAATTACATAAGAGCTTATCATAGTCTGTTTTCAGGATTTAATCGAGACAGAGGGATTTATTTATCAAGAGCCGATCATGCCTTATATGCATTTGACTTGACACCTGACTTGTGCAACGATTCTCATTTGAACCTACAACAACAAGGCAATTTACGAGTAGAATTAAAGTTTTCAAAAGCTCTGACTGAAACTATTTCGGTACTTATTTATGCTGAATTGGAAAACGTGATTAAGATAAACAAATCTCGGCACTTATTATGTGATTTCACAAATTAAATATGAATACAATTCAACTGCATCGCATCCTGTCCTCGAATATTTTTACGCGAGATGCCTTTTTAGGAGTATTCCCGAGCGATCACTTACCTCATATTGTGATTGAGAATTATCCATCGTGTTTCATCGCTAATGTGGATTCGACAGAAGAACCTGGGAGTCACTGGCTGGCCTTCTATATTCCATCACCCCTGCAAATGGAGTTTTTCGATTTTTATGGTTATCCTCCCTCAGCATTTTTAGGAGAAATTTCGGATTTCCCCTGGAGATATGCTCAAGTGGAATATAACCCCATACCTTTACAAAGTGACGGAACAGCCGTATGTGGACATTATTGTATCTATTTCCTATATACCAGATGTCGCGGATATTCAATGAAGAATGTATTGCATCATTTCATTCCTAAAAATATATGTAACGATAGAAAAGTTTATGATTTTGTAACCAATCGTTTTCGTGTACGCACTCCATTCCTTCAATAAAAATATATTTAAACGATTATTCATGTGTCTTGTCATCATTTACCATGGAGTTTCCAAAACTTCAGCATCTTTTTACTATGGTCATCGCGGGAGCCACAGGTTGTGGGAAGACATTTTTTGTGAGGGATCTGATTAAACATAAGAAGAACATGTTTTCGATAGTGCCCGATAAAATTGCCTTGTGCTACGGGATACACTAACCTCTTTACGAAGCAATGGAAGATGATATTACATTCGTAGAAGGGCTACCCAAGAACTTTCGAGAATTTTTAGGTATGCATACTTTATTCATATTAGATGACTTGATGGAAGAAGGAACAAAAGATAATCGTTTAACTCAGCTGTTTAGTAGAGGAAGTCATCACTTAAACTTAAATATTATTTTTATAACACAAATGTTTTTTCATAAAGGTAAGGAAATGCGAGATGTGACTTTAAATGCACACTATTTAATGCTTTGTAAAAATCGCAGAGATATGAATCAGATATCTCACTTGGGAAAACAACTCTTTCCTAGAAACTTGAAATGTTTTTAAGAAACTTATGAAGATGCAACTAAGAACCCTATACTTATTTGTTCATTGATCTACGCGCCGATACACCAGAAGAATTGCGTCTGCGCGCAAATATTTTACCTCATCAAACGCAATACATATATCAACCTAAGCATCATTAAACGGAGTTCATTTTAAAAGATGAAAATGACGGAAGAGCATCAAAGAAGCTGCAATTACTTCAAATCTGCCCTAAAAAATTATTGAAAGAAGTCCTGAAACATGTTCCCTCTTCGTGTATAAAAGCCATATGTGAATGCTGTCTCAATACTTTAAAAGGAAACGTACCTCTTTCAAAGCATCAAAAGAGACATCTTCGGAAGCATAAACAGACTTTAAGAAAGTTGGGGTATGAAAGATCTCCTATTCGTGAAAAACGCAAGTGGATTGTACAAAAAGGTGGTTTTCTCAACATATTGATTCCTGCAGCTTTAAGTGCCATTACCGCAATCTTAAATGGAACACGTTAAAAAGTACGTTTAATACCTGAAGGGTCCATGACCAAACCTTCCGAAAAACATGCCAATGAATTAAATCGCGAAATGTCACGCATTCTCAACAGTTTCCTGGCAGAAGATGAAAAAGTCCAGTTATATTATGAACTTTTACAAAAGAAATTAAAAATGCAGTATTTTAACCCACCTTGGATTATCGGAAAAAAGAAATTTGATGAAGGAACGAAGAAAGAAATGGAATCTCCCTCTGAAAAACGTCAAGATAAAAGCTATGAAGATATTGTGATGAATAGTGTTCCTACAAATTTACGGAAATATGCCAATAACATTCTCGAAATTTTCAAGAAATATCCTGAAATGATGAACTGGCCAGATGGAATGAACTGGCCGAAATATTCTACCGAGACGAATTAGTGGAAAATTCTAATATTGTGGACTTGATGGCCATGCTTTTAACAAACTCAAAAAAATCTCCCAAAGAAAAAGATAAATTCTTAACAGCTATGGAAAATTTAAATATACCACCTCATTATATTAAAAACAAAAATCTGTATGATGTGAAAAATGTAAAAATGGTATCCAAAGATACTTTCTTTTTCAACGGACGTTTCTGATGTAAAAGAATGGTTATCGTTAGAATAAACAAATGACTTTAACTTTTGTGTGCCTCATACTTTCCATACACAACACTCATTCGAATGACTGTTTACTATCCTATCATAGTAATGAATGTTTCCTGTTATCTGTTTAACTTCAGTTCAGAGGTTAGAGTGATATCACTCGTTAGTAAAAAAAATCTGATAATTCATAAATAGGGTCACAGGATGATATTGAAATAAGATGATTAACGAAATCATGTGACAAATATTCTAGAATGTTTCAAATGAAATCGCTAACATTTGATTGGTTAAAACAAAATTACCCATAACTCCTGTGATGTGTAAACAAAGTCCAGTATTCTCAGGCAATCTCATATTGCATCTTGATTTGGTATTATCTATCAAGCATTCAACTTTTAAATTAAAAATGGAAAACTTCTATAACGATGTTGCTGGAGACCGTGTCATCATTATGGTTCCTGAACACGTGTCAGGACTGAGTGTTCGGTGCATATCCTTGGCAAACATCTTCGTGAACTCCTTAAGTCCTGATCTGAAACAGGGAGCTGAATGCAGCTATGTTCTGTGGTAGAAAACTGTGGTTAAGTGGTGGAAGAACTGCACTTGAAAGGGATACAGAAAATAATGACTTGGGTCTAAACTGAACAGTCAAATAATTTGAACTAAAGCTAATTAGAAATTAAGTAGTCGTTGCTCACAGAGTTATAACCGCGAGGTTGACCTCTAAACTAAATGGTGCGTAGCAAGATTTAACTAATACTAACGCACTTAGAATTACTTCAATAAGTAATAGCGTAACAGCGCTAAGGCTTAGAATTTAAATACTAGCTGCTCAGGCGAACGTCGAATAGAGTAACAGTGGTCTGAGACTAAAAGCTCTTTCACACTGAGAGGTTCTTACCTCTCGCTTAAAATAGAACTTTTCTCCACTTCAAATTAGCATAAAGCTGAAACGTGCGCTTATTCTAACGGGAAGTTGAAATAAGAACAGATAGAAAAATGCAAATTAAAATAAAACTTCGTTAGTTTAACTAAAACCTTACACACGTAAGTTTTTATTTTATGAAATATTTTATTTTGCAAAAATGACTTAATCTTAAGGTGGATCATCCCTTTAATTTTATGTGAGGGAAAAGTTTTAAAATGGAATATTACACATCAAGTTTTTCTGTTTGCTAGGTGTTTCATATGAATTACATAGTGAATTTTTAGTATCAGTGTATGTTTTGAATGTTTGAAGTTTTAGTATCTCATTAGAAAGTTTAAACTTATAACATGAATTCAGTAAATAGAGAATGTAAATTTCGGAAAATGAACTTAGTTAACGCTGAACCTAATGAGTTAAATGTTTCTTGAATAGGTAAATATCTAAGAATTAAACTATGTAAAAGGAACTGTTAAACAGTTATTGATATTTAATTACATTTATATAGTTGTTATTTATCATATAACGTTATCAGTTTTATGTATTGCATGTAATTTGTAAAGTTGTTGTGTTTTAAGAAAGGTACCAGTACCAGTATCAGAAAATGTAGTGTAATTGTCAATACAGTATGAAAATGCAGTATGCTAACGATAAACCTTCTCCGTTATAGCATTAGTGAATCCTAAATTCGAAAATAACTATGTTTCTCAGTACTTGAAATGCTATGCAAGTCCATGAATACATTAAATTTAAGGAAAAAAATGAGATATCTGCAGTTAGTTAAATATTTTAGATACACACTTTTCTATTGAAAATATATTCCCGTTTGGGGGAAGAATTCCACTTGTTATCTTTTAAGTAACGATACTGTTAAAATTTTATCAACTCTTCGGTATTAAAATTTTAGATCAATAAATAGATAAGTGAAAAATCACTTAGCTTCTAAAGGGCTGCTCTGGAACTGCTTGTCTTCCTTTCTATTTCCGTTAGTCTAAGCTTCTAATTCTAATCACTGCGGAACACTACTGTGATTTTTTTCAGAAATTTTAATTAACATGTGAAAGATATTTACATAATATTTACAGGTTGATTCAACTTATATTAGATGCGTCACACGTTCAACTAACTACGTTTTTGTCTTTTTCAGCCAGAGGGCGTTCATGGGAGTTGAGTTATTTGTAAAAAAATGTGACTGATACAATTGTCAGTCTCGCTGGGTTACCTTAACCAGCTTTGCACACGTGACCCTTTTGTGAAGAACGAGTGTGTTTTCCACACCTGAATAAAAAAGAAACAGTTGCAGCCCTCTTCCTTGACATCGAAAAGGCATTCGATAAGATTTGGCATGCCGGCCTTATTATAAAGATGATGAATTACAATTTCCCCGCCGATTTAATTTTCATTATTGCTAGTTACCTTAAAAACAGGACTTTTCAGGTACGGATTAAAGATACTCTCTCCAATATCAAAAATATCCATGCAGGTCTTCCTCAGGGCAGCCTAATTTCTCCTATTCTCTTCTGTATATACATCAATGATATGCCAGGTACTCCTGAAACAACTTATGCTTGCTACGCAGAAGACACTGTGATCATGTGCAGTTCACTTAATCCAAATAGAGCTAAAGAAAAATTACAAAACGCGGCCAATATTATACATAAATGGTTTACAGCATGGAAAGTAAAAATAAATCCCAGCAAATCTCAAGTTGTTTTATTTAGATACTAGCCGCTGCGCGGCCAGCCTTCGTCTGGCTTTTAAGTGTACCGGAAAAATGCCTAAAGAGAACACCAAACATTAAATTTGAAAACTGCACAGAATTTTACTCTGCAGAACAATTTTATCGAAAAAGAAACAAACAACAACGGAAAAAAAAATTCAGTTAAAAATGCATTACATATAAAAAGCATACAATGAAATAAGCAATATCCCTTAATACAAACATTAATTATCTTAATAAATAAATTAACCAACTTCCTGCTGCCTACTCTAGACAAACGTCCAGTATCCAAGAGAAACATTAAATTTAAAAGCTGCACAGAATTATCGCCCTCATTTTTCCGGGTGGCAATAGTGCTGATATCAGCAACAATGGCTGCGTGCCATATAATTAGAGAAAATCATCAATTTGATTCTATTTCATTAAAAAAAAAAACTCATTCGAATTTTGAAAAAATTGATGTGCACTGGCTCTTGTCTAGATGCATCCTGTATACCAAATTTCATAGGCCTGTGTCTATTAGCTTACGCGCAGTACGAACGAAAGACACCTACACACACAGAAAGACTCGTCCTTTTAAATATAGATATATAAATTAATTAAACACTTTACCTTTGCAAAAAGAAACAATCTTTGAATTTCTTAAACTGTTCAATAGAGTGAAATCTCGCTTTGCTATAGCCCATTATGTCTTAAAATGACGCGATTTCGTCAGAAAACATAAAATTTAAAAAAAAAAAAATCCTTATTCGAATTTCGAAAAACTCGCTTCGAGGTGCACTGGCTCATGCAAAAAAAATCATGCAAAACCTTTCAATATCTTACAAACAGTGAAATAAGCAAAAAATAACGTGAAAGAAACTCAGAAAACAAAACATTTCGCACAGAATTTTACTCTGCAGAACAACTTTAGCAAAAAAGAAATCAATAAAAATGTATTATATATATAAAAAATTTCAATGAAATATGCAGTATCCCTTAATACAAATATTACTTATCCTAATAAATAAATTAACCAACTTCCCTTTGCAAAATCTTAAAAACTCAAATGGTATAAACAGATTAAGAACTTAAACAGATTAAAAAATATCA
>KK121264.1:65418-113823 GCA_000611955.2 Stegodyphus mimosarum | reverse complement strand
CCACAGCAAGAAGCAATAGACAGATTTTACAACGCCTCCAAAATAAATTTCTCCGCTCAATATCAGGATTTCCATGGTTCGTCAGGAATTCGACAATCCACAATAGTATGAAAATAAAGCCTCTCGACAGCGAGATATTAATTTTCTCTCACAACTTTTTCACGAAATGTGATAATCACAGTAACGAAGCTGTCCGGAGCATAGGAGACTATGACTACACAGTTATACAACGTTGTAAGCGTCCGAGAACTATACACCACAATGAATTATGGTAACCTATTAATATTGTACATAGTTTTTTCTACATTTTTACTTAATATTACTACTGCGTAGATAGAGACTTTACTGCATTATGATTGGATGATGACCTTTATAACCACGATAACTACGTTCGGACGACGCACTATGCTCCACTCACTCCGTTATGCTTCTTCACTCACGGCAAGACTTCATTCAGCGACGTGACGTGCAGGAAAAAGGATGATGCTCTTCACCACTGGAAAAGATTGCTCTTGCTTGCTATTGCTATCCATATACTATTTTCACTGTTGCGTGTTAATAGGTCCTCCACGGACGATCAAAGCATGGAAAGTGCAGATGGATGTTCCATATAATTGGATTTTGCTTACTTCATTTAAAGTTCTTAAAGCTATTATAGATTGGCAGAGACCCTCGGGTCGTTACCAATTATAAGAATGATGAGCTATGACCTATGTCATACTGCCTGATCATTATCCGTGATCGTTTCTGTATTCCTAAAGATTCTCACTTTGCAAACAAAAAAGATTACAGTTTACTTTCAGGGTATTATTCACTTCATGTTTTTCCGTATCTTTATATAACTTTTAGTTAAATGTATGTTTAAGCGTATTGGGTGAAATAGTTGGGATACATGAGAAATTTTTATTACCCTTTGCGTTACGTATTTTTTCTGTAATATTTCAGAATATGTCACACATATGTTAAAAAAATACGTGCTTATAGAGTCTCCCTTTAATTTTCCTAGGTCTGCACCAAGGTCCGTACAGTGAACTGTTTCACTGTACGGACCTTGGGTCTGCACCATCTGTTCTAAATTCCTTATCCGCAAGGAGCGTTTGACCAGGCAAATGAAAATCCATACCGGAGGGGAAAAAGTTTTACTTGTGATGTTTGTCAGAAAGCATTTGCAAGGTACTCTGATTTGAAGCGTCATGCTTTAACCCAAGAACACCGCTGCAATGTTTGTGAGATGGTAATTACAAGAAATTCTGATTTGAAGCTCCATGCTTTGACCCATATCCAGACTCCTAAAGAACACCGCTGCAATGTTTGTGAAAAAGCGTTTACTCGAAAGAGTGATTTGCTACAGCATGTTTGCACGACTCACTTCACTAAAAGAAAGGTTGATGCACTCTATCATCCCGTTAAAAAAAATGAAGAAGGGGAGCGCCTTAGACGTATTTAGTTTACACCCTCTGAAGAAAATGCGTCGGACTTTTTGACATGTTTTGAGGAGTTGCGGCCACAAATTACATCTAAATTACGAGAAGAAATAGCCGATAAATCGGCCATTAAATGGTATGTGGTGGCGAAAGTTTATCTGACTCGCAGGACACGAGATGGGGAATTAGATGCCATTGCTCCCAATTTCCGAATGTGCGACTGAACTGATGGAGGAAACCGTGGAAGGCGATGTCGAGGAAGGATTTCAAAAAATCCTGAAATCCTTTGAAGTATTCACTCAGCGCGGATCGGAGTGGATTCTTGATAAAATAAATCAATTAGATTTATGTGTCGCAACATACCACGCTCTCGCTCCGAGTAGTTATATCCCTCTTCCTAAAAACTGGCTGATAAGAAAGCCATTTTAAATATACAGAACGCGGACTTGAAATATTTTGCATGATGCATATTAGCACGTGAAATGAAGATTGATCGGAAAAATAATCCTGAACGGGTCCGTCATTACATGCCTTTTGAAGCGGATGTAAAATTAGGTACCATCCAGTGCCCCGTTCCAGTGATGAAAATTCCAGTCATCGAAAAATTGAATGGCATCCGTATTAATGTCTTCGGTTATGAGGATGATGAAGTGTTCCCCCTCTATGTATCCCCTCAAGAAAATGAGAACTGCATTAATTTACTATACATATCTAATGAAGGAGACAGTCGTCATTGTCTCATTAGAAATTTTTCGCGTTTAATGGGGGATCGTTATAGGGCATGCACCTTTTATTGCTATCGCTATCTCCACAGATTTTCGGAGGAGAAAAATTTGAAAAAGGCATATTACATTCTGCAGAGAACACTCGCCGCAGCATATCAAAATGCCCACAGAAGAAGATAAATTTCTTTCATTTAAAAATCAGCATTTTCAACATCCAATTCCATATATCATATATGCTGATTTTGAGGCTATAGTTAAAAAAGTGCACACTTCGGAACCTAGTCATGCAGCCTCATATACGCAAACCATTATGAAACACGAAGCTTACGGGTACGCCTATATCATAATAGGTCCTGATGGAAAAAGTGTGAAGCCCGCTCACGTTTATCGAGGATCGGATGCAGTGGATAAGATTCTACAAAATATTGTCCGCGAAAAAGATGAACTTGCGGAAAAATTAACCCGTATCGTTCCGATAACTATGACCCCACAACAAGAGCAGGACTTTGTAACGGCTACGTTTTGTAATCTATGTAAGAAGCCTCTTTATAAGGATCGCGTTCGCGATCATGATCACCTTACCGGACGTTATAGAGGAGCGTTACACAATTCGTGCAACCTGAAATACCGTCTGCAAAAAAAGATACCTGTAGTGTTTCATAATTTGAAACATCATGACTCTCATCATATAATGCAAGGATTAGGGAAGATTGAAGATCATGAAATCGAAATCTTTGCTACAAACATGGAAAACTATATCGCTTTTGCCCTCAGCAAGAAACATAATAACATCAAAATTTCTTTTCAGTTTATCCATAGTTTCCAGTTTTTAAATACATCTCTGGGAAACTGGTGCAAAATCTGTCTGCAGAAAAATTTTATATTTTGAAGGAAAATGTAAGAGAATGGGATCTTTCTCTTCTTTTAAAGAAGGGTGTTTACCCTTACCACTATATCCTGTCCTTTGATATGTTTGAAGAGACGGCTTTACCACCTCCTCCCGCCTTTCACAATAGTTTAACGGATGAGGAAATCTCCTCGGCATGCGCAGGCAGTGTGGAAGAGTTTTAAGATCCGTACAATGGGAGAATATCATGACTTTTATGTAAAATCAGATGTCCTTCAACTGGCAGACGTATATGAAAATTTTAGAAAGTTATGTCTCCAGTTTTACGAAATAGATTGTGCACATGTAATGACGTCTCCCGGTATGTCCTGGCAACAGTACCTAAAAATGATTGATATGCCTCTGGAACTTTTAACAGATATAGATTGCATCTCTTCATAGAACAGGGCATACGAGGGAGAATTTCCGTGATTACGAAGCGGTGGGCACAGGCGAATAATCACTATATGCAAAATCATGACTGTACAAAACCAGACAGTTATATTATGTATTTGGATGCAAACAACTTGTACAGTTGGGCGATGTCTCAACTATTGCCATATGGTGAATTTGAATGGATGCCAGCGAAAGCAGTAACCCCTGAATAGATTCTTTCCATTAGTGAAGATTCCACCGAAGGATATATTTTGGAAGTGGATTTGGAATATCCTCCCGAACTGCCCGACGCCCATAACGATTACCCTCTCGCACCTGAAAAGTTAAAAATTAATTTAGAAGATCTTTCTCCTTTCTTCTTGAACATCCTGCCCCATCAAAATTTCAATAGCCAAATGAAATTAATTCCCGATTTGAAGCATAAGCAAAATTATATAGTGTATTATAAGAATTTACAATTTTATTTAAAGGAAGGTTTAGCATTAACTGCAGTGCAAAGATTTTGAAATTTAAGTAGAAAGCATGGCTGAAATCATACATTGATTTTAACAGGAAGCAGCGCAAGAATGCAAAATCCACTTTTGAGAAAGACTTCTTTAAATTGCTGAATAATTCCATCTATGGTAAAACCATGAAAAATATAAGAAACCGAGTCAACGTGCAACTCGTGAACGCACGGAAAAAGGCGGAAAAACTGGTAGCTTATCCCACTTTTAAAAGATTTCAAATTTTCAGTGAGAATCTCGTTGCGGTGGAAAGATTAAAAAGCACCCTCACTTTGAATCGCCCCAAATATGTGGGTTTTGTAATTTTAGAATTGAGTAAAATTCTGATGTACAGCTTCCATTATAACATCATAAAGAAGGAGTACGGAGAAAATGCCTCATTGTTATTCACTGATACAGATTCTCTCACTTATGAAATTCGTACGAAGGATGTATATGAAGATATGAAACGTCATAGCGACATTAACGATATATCGGACTACCCCCCTAATCATGCACTTTACAGTCAGAAAAATGTCAAGAAAATTGGATGTATGAAGGATGAGTTTTCATCCAAATTAGTTTATGAATTTGTGGGTTTACGACCAAAAATGTATTCCTTTTTATCAGAGACGGGGGAGAAGAAAACGGCAAAGGGCGTTTCACGTCACGTCGTGAGAAATAAAGCACTTCATGAAAATTACAAGGAATATCTCCAAAGCCTGTAGTCTAGACGTGAAATTCAGTACATAATTGCAAGTGAGGAACACCATCTCTTCACTCTTCGCCAGAACAAATTAAGTCTCTCCCCGTTCGACGATAAAAGGTATATTTTGGAGGATGGCATCCATACACTAGCGTACGGGCATTAGAAAATAGAAGCTAACAAAGAAAGAGAAAATTAGTATGTTTCAATGCTATCATTGGTCAATGACTTCTCAGTGGAGTTGTGGGAAGGGGCTGGCACATGGGTATTCAGAAAAACCCCATGACTGAAACTGCGAAAGAGAGACTCTCAGGTGTCAGAAAGCTGTGGCTTTCGGTAAAAGCCTATGTGTGAATGATTATATGTGTGTGTTTGTGTGTGTGAAAAGGATGATTATGAAATTTGAGTCTGATGAAATTTATTCTTTACAATATTTTTACAGTAATTTCTTTACAGAAAAGGACACTGACGCGTCATCATTGTAACCCACGGTTACCGTTACTACGGTTGCCACTCCATAAAACCTAAACTTTTAGTGTTGCATAATCCAGTTCCAAAGCAGCAGCATACAAACTCCTCCACAATCTCTACCCCTTCCGGTGATATCCTGCATAATGTAGCTTCGTTCCCGCTAACGTCACTAACCACGCCCACACCGCAAGTGTCGCAGAACCCCCACTTTATATCTACTGAGGTAGTATGTTAGCGTCAAGTTGACGCATTGTAAATAATTTAAAGAGTTTAATAAAGGGTATTTTTAACCCTTCTTCGGTGCAATCACTATTTCTCCAGATTCTACACAGCAGATAGACACTAGAACCTTACAAAGAAATAAAATATTTTTTAAATATATACAAAAAATTTGTGCTGATTAGAACATTGAGATCTCAGTGGATTTGTCCGAACGAAACTTGTTTTTGATTATCCAGTTAATTGACTTTGTTTAAAGCTTCAGAACAACAAGTTCCTTGACAAGTTCTGTTTGGAGCTTTGAATGAAAGAAATTAACTATGTCTTAGACTGTAGTATTTTTTGTATATTTTTACCTCTTCTATTCCAAATGGTTTTTTAAATAATTTCACGAAGTTCACGGAAATAAAAAGTGGGTAGGAGATCATGGTTCTTACAGGTGCTTGAAAAATTCTCTTTTCATTTTAATTTCCCAAATGGAAAAAATCATTAATATAGTGCAATATATATATGTTATCATTGAAGCGTATACTTCAGTTGTTTCATCGAATAAGTAGGTATTTCATGAAAAAAAAAAAAGCTGAAAGGCTTCAGATTTTACGTCCAAAGAGGCGTTTTTTAACGTTTTATGTTTAACCTTTATTTATAAATATCATATTCTTCTCACTTAAATCATAAAATGAATAAATGAGTATATCTTTAGAATTTCTGATACACAGTTCCGCGCTCTTTAGATAAAAAGTTTTTTTCCCTCGTACAGTGTTGCTTATGGCAACGCTCTGCGAGGGTAAAAAAATAAATCGTTTGAGTTGTTTTAAATCGTTTGAGTTTGTTCATCAAAAATTCTCTAATGTTTTACAAAATATGAAATAGATAATAAAACAAATTCCAAATTCGGGCTTCCAGATGCGCATATTCGGGTGGAAACGTACGTTATTCAGAATTGGATAGTGAGTGATACAATCAATTTTATTCATTCACATGTTTTAAATCACAGGCAATTTAAGGAAATCCTGAAACACCCAGATACACCACATAGTGATCTCATATATTACTCTGAATACGATGGTTGAGCCGTGGAGAGGCTTTGAAAAGGTTTGCTGATTTGATTGATGAAATAATACCATTCCTTGGAGAAAAAAGCAAGCAAACTAGGTTGTTAAAGGAACCATCACTCAAGTGTGACTTAGCATTTTTTAGTTGATGGGACAGCCCATCTGAATGACCTAAACAAAAAATTGATGAGAAAAAACCAATTCATCAATCAACTGGCCAATGCAGTATCTGCTTTCAAACTAAAACTCTAGCTGTTCTCATAGCAACTTGGCTGTCAAAATTTTGTCAATTTTCCTTACTGAAGAAACTCAAGGAATATTTTCCTGACAAAAAACTGGATTATTCAGATCAAATAAAGATGCTGTTATTTCATTTGAAAAGTGATTTATAGACTTTGAGTTGCATAAGATTAAATTTAAACCGTTCGGTGATCCATTTTCTGTTGTAGTCGAAGAAGCTCCAGGAAGATGTTCAAATGGAACTTATTGATTTACAAACTTCTGACTTATGTAAATCCACATTCCGTGATTTAGACAATCCTGACATTTATAAAACTCTACCTGCTGAATTTTTGCACTTAAAAAATAATGCAAGCAGATGTGCTACCATGTTTGCTAGTACTTATATGTGAACAAACATTTTCACTTATGAATCTAAATAAGTCTGTCAGGACTGAGTATTCTATGCATACTTTTGGCGAACATGGTCGTGATAGTATCAAGCCCTGATCTCGAACAGAGAGCTGAATGCAGCTATGTTCTGTGGTAGAATAACTGTGGTTAAGTGGTAGAATAACAGCACGTAAGGAGGGTTTTAAAATGACCCTTTTATTAAACGACTATTTACAGCCACTTCCCAACTCGGAAGGGATAACAGAAAATAATGACCACACTTGGGTCTAAATTGAACAATCAAATATTTAAAATAAAGCTAAGTAGAAATTAAGTAGTTATTGCTCACAGAGCTATAAACGCGAGGTTGGCCGCTATGCTAAACTATTAATGGTGCGTAGCAAGATTTAGCTAATACTAGCGCACTCAGATTTCTTCAATAAGTAATAGCGTAACAGCGCTAAGGCTTAGAACTGAAATACTAGCTAGTCAGGTGAACGTCGAACAGAGCCGCAGTGATCTAAGACTAAAAGCTCTCTACATCGAGAAGTTCCTTGCTAACCCTTAAATACAAAACTTGGCTCCACTTCAAATTAGCATTAAAGCTGGAACGCGCGCTCATTCTAACGGGAAGTTGAAATAAGAACTTACAGGAAAGAGAAAATTAACATAAAACTTTGTTAGTTTAAACTAAAACCTTACAAGTCAAATTTAAGAAATAAAGACAGATCAGCACTTTTCCTTATACATATATGCGTCTTTTTTATCTATATATGTAAAGAAGAAAGTCTGTGTGTTTGTTATCTAATAACTCAGTCTCTACTATAGCTATCGTCACCAAACTCTTTACAATTCTTTTGTGGGTCCTGGAAAAGGTCGACGTCCACTTTTTTCAGAAGTGCTGATCACAAGTCAAAATTAAGAAATAAAGACAGATCAGCACTTGCAATCTGTCTTAAGAATATCAACAACTAACTTTCAACCAAATATATCAAAAATTGTTGATAAAATTCAGTCTCAACCATCACACTAATGTATTTAACTGTGGCTAACTTGTGCACATTTTTTTAAAAATATTTATGTATAAAATTATTATGCACAAGCTGTATTTTTTTTCAAGCTGAACTGATTGTTTTGGCCCCACTAGCACATGCAAGGGGAAAGGGAAACCCCTTTATCTCCTTGCTTGCATACATACATAATGGTCTCCAGTTTAAATTTGATATGGTCCACGTGAATTTCAAATTAAGCGACTTATTGCATTGACCCCCCCCCCCAAATTTTTTTTTTCGTTTGCTATTGGCCTTCGGCAACCATTTCGTTTCTGTTAGTGGCCCTTCTGAGAAAAAGGTTGTGCATCCTTACTATACACAGTTTCACGCACTTGAGATAAAAAAAGTGTTACTAATTTCCCATTTATTTGGCTATTTATTTGGCTATTTATTTAGAATTGTAATTAAAATTCCTTTTTATTTCACCGTGAAACGCAGACGATTTTTGAAGAGAAAACTACGTCGAAAAAAAAATAGCAATAAAAATAAAAGAGCGCGTGCATTTAATGCTTAATAAATAAATATCTCATAATTACTGCTGCCATCCAGAAAAATCTAGAAAAATCGTCATTGTTCTACTGATAATTAAAAAGCTTATAAAAGCCGAGGTGAAACACACAAATCTCAGTTGTAGTTGTTGTTGTTGCTGTTATTACTTGTAGCTGTAAAAAGCGAACTGCTGTTTGTTTACTTAATGCTGTATTGATTGTAGCGATTTCGCTGTGATGTAGAACTATTTTATCTGTTTTGAACTGAGTTTTTGCTAAACGTTTGAGATATTGTGATATTGTGCGAAGATCTGTGAAGAAATATTTCAGCATTTTAATTTATTTCTTGTGGAAAGAATAAATTTTTGTAAACTTTTTAACGACTTGTGCATTCAATATATAACGAACCCGTATGCACGTAACAATAGTTTTTCTGTATAACGTTTGAATTGCTCGCTTTGGAATCCTTGAGTTTGTTAATCAAAAATTCGTTAAAGTTTTATAAAATATGAAATCGATAATAAAACAAATTTCAAATTTCAAATTTGGCCTTCCAGATGCCCATATTCGCAGCAGGATTACGTCGTTCAAAATTCGATGGCTCTAGGTACCGTCGTTTTATCACAATGCGAGAAACCTACATACATTTATGCATATTCTTCATTATTTAATTTCTTTAAATATAATACAGGGCTACAATATTTTTAATATATATACAAACTATTGCCATATATTATATTGTAGGTGTATATATATACACGAGCCAAGCCGGTTTAGCTAATTATTCTAAAAATAACTAGTTATTCTATATTCTATTAACTAACTAATGATAAACCGTTAAGGTGGGAAAAAAATGACACTAAAACAAATCTGCCGTTTTATAAATTAACTGATGATAAATCGTTAGTATTTAAAAAATGATATTTCATATTACGAATAGATTAACTAATCTATATATATAAAGAAGAAAGTCTGGTGGTTTGTCCTCTAATAACTCAGTAACTACTATTTTTATCGTCGCCAAACTTTCTACAATTCTTTTCTGGGTTCTGGAAAAAGTTGACGTCCACTCCCCCCCCCAAAAAAATAGCTAAAATCAGAGATATTAATTAAAAACGATAATTTCCGCCCTCATTTTTCCGAGTGGCAACAGTCTCGCAAGCTGGATTTGAAAAATCTGCTATATTTCGAAAGTTGTTGCCACTGCTCGCTTTCAAATCCTAGAGTTTGTTAATAAAAAATTTATAAGTTTTACGCTGAAATAAAAATAACATTGCCAAAAATTAAATACATTACTCCCTATTCCAAAAATTTATGGGAAGCCATTTCGGCTATCCCCATCCTTGTATGCCTTTAATCAGCAGAAATATTAATTAAAAACTGAAAGCGCTAATTTTCACACTTATTTTTCCGAAGGGCAACAGCGTCGCGCGTTGAAGATAAAATGCTTTATTTCGAAAAGTGTTGCTACTGCTCGCTTTAGTTATGCAATATTGTTTCTTAATTTTGATTATCAGTTATTCACTGTTCCTTAATTTTGATTCCCAGTAATTGAATTTTATTAATTTGATTTTATTGTTCAGCTTAAATAACTGTTGTCAGTTAATTTCTTTTTAAGCTGTAATTGTTAACTTTAAATTTTAGTTTGGTCGTGTTAACTTTCTATCCTTTAAAGTGAGGTTTGGTTTTAAATTTGTGTTTTAAGAACTTAAATTTAGTTATCTGGTTTATTTTACTGTTTAGTTTGAGATTGTTGTGGTACATGTATTGAATATTAGTTTGTTTCTCTGGCATTTTTAATGCATTAAAATGACGCATCATATATCTTATGACGTGTAATATGCTATTATACGAATTTTCAAATGATGACATGAGTAAAACAAGCGAAATATTTTCGAAGTTTTTTCTTGATATATATATATATATATATATTTGCATTCATTATCTTTATATATAAAGAAGAAAGTCTGTCTGTGTATTTGTTATCTAATAACTCAGTCTCTACTATAGCTATCGTCAACAAAATCTCTACAATTCTTTTGTGGGTCCTGGAAAATCAGAGATATTAATTTAAAAAAAATTCAAATCTGAAAAGTTTCAGATTTTAAATTACCTCCAAAGGGGCGTTTTATAACGTTTTGTGTTTTACCTTTATTTATTAAATATCCTGTTCTTCGCAAAATTCAGTTCGCAGCAATATCGCAAAATAATTTTAAAATGAGCATATCTTTAGAATTTCCGATACACAGTCCCGGGCGCTGGAGATAGAAAGGTTCCCCCCCCCCGTAGAGTGTTGCCATTGCTCGCTTTTAAATCGTTGAATTTGTTCATTAAAAAATCCTTAAAATTTTACAAAATATGAAATAGATAATAAAACAAATTCCAAATTCGGGCTTCCAGATACGCATATTCGGGTGGAAACGTACGTTATTCAAAATTGAATGGCTCTAGAAACTGTTGTTTTTATCGCATTCTTCACATTTTATCACATGTTTCTTCATTATTTAATTCCTTTAAATATAATACAGGGCGATAACATTTGTGGCAACAATTTGAAAAGTGAATCGGACATTTGTAGTGAATCAACGCAAAATCGCAAAATGAAAACAATAGTCCTTCAGCGACGAAGCTCCTTTGGACTAAAAACTCGCAAAAACGATAATTTTCGGCCTCGTTTTTCCGAATGGCAACAGTCTCGCAAGCTGGAGATGAAAAGTCTGCTTTATTTCGAGAAGCGTTGCTACTGTCCCTTTCAGATCGTAGAGTTTGCTAATAAAAAAATTTCCAAGTTTTACGATGAAATAGAAATAGCATTTCCAAATATTAAATATCTTAGGAATCGACGATAAATAATTATGAAGATAAAATTAGATGCATAAGATTTCAAATTTAATAACTTTTATTTCATCTGCACATCCAAGCTACAAATTTGCGTATCCCCGAACGTTCAACAACTAACTGGCCTTGCTTATGAGGATCTTAGAAGAGAAAATTTGTACTCTGTAATCAGGTGCTGCCATCTCTCAGCTGTGCTGGGGTTAAATTGGTAGGATGTTTTTTTAAAGGCTTTTCAAACGGAATAAACCACAACAAGAGCATCCCCCCAGTAAAACAAGCGAAGTGAGAGAACGACAGTATTTATACAAAACTAGCATAAACAAGAGGGAATTTGAATGCTGGCTTGTCAGTTGCTGAAATCACTTACATACATGAAATTAAATAAAAAATAGAAAGCAAAATAAAGATTACAGGTTGAATATAACTGACATAAATAAATGAAAATAAGAGTTTTTCAGTTCTGAAATTTGTAGCGAATAAACATGATGTAATGAACATTGAAAAGGAAATAATAAGTCATGAGTAATTACGTACAAGTTGACCAATTTCTTTGATGAGTCTCTGGCAAAATTTCCCGACTCGTCCAAATTTTCTGGTTTTGGAATGGTTGACAGAGTTTCCTTTAGTGTTTTCTGGGACTTCATGCTCATGAGGAATATGTTGTACTTCATCATTATATATGAATGCAGGTTTATATGAATGCAGGTATGTATGGGAACACTGCTTTGTCTGCCATTTATGAATATTTGTATTACTTTGTCACTTCGACTTATGACTTTGTGGAAACCTGTACATGGTTGAGTGAGGGGTGGTGTTATTTTGTCCACACGAAGGAAAACATTTGTACACTTTTTCAATTCTGAGTGCACAAAGATTTTTGTTTGGTGATTTTGGTTCGGAAATGGCTTTAACTGTTGCATTTGTACCTGGAGTTTCTGCACATACTCATATGATGGAGTTGCATTTTGGACACTTTGGGAAAACAAATCTGCTGGAAGTCTTAGTGAAGTTCCATACACAAGATCACCACTTGATGCTTGTATGTCAGTTTTAACCGATCGAATGCCAAGGAGAACTGTTGGTAATGATTCAGTCCATCTTGAGTTTTCACGGGCTTTTAAGGAATTTTTCGAGACTCTGTGAAGACATTCCACCAAGCCATTTGCTTGGAGATGAAAGGCCGTAGTGCGAATTCTTGTTATTTACATAATTTGTGGGAGCTCACTGAACAGAGAGGACTCAAATTGGCGGCCTTGATCTGTGGTGATGGTAGAAGGGCATCCGAAGGAGGATATCCATCCTTCGAACAAAGCTCTGCATATTGTTGCTGCTGTCATATCAGGGGTGGGTATCACTTCTGGCCATCTGGTAAACCTGTCGATGATGGTGATGCAGTACATTTTGCCCTCAGAAGGAGGCAAGGGTCCTATTAAATTCCCATGCAGATAGGAAAGCCTTGCATCTGGTGTAGAAAATGTACCCAGAGCTGTTTTTGTATGCCTGAGAACTTTGGATCAGTGGCATGCATCACAACTTTTTACCCAATCTTTAATATTCTTTTTCATATTGGGCCATACATAGCGAGCAGAAATTAACTTGCAGGATCTTGTCATTCCTGGATGCGAGAGGTTGTGAAAATGGTCGACCACTATTTTACGAAAAGATGATGGCAAGACAGGTCTTGGAATTCCAATTGATACATCGCATATGAATTCTGTTGCTGACACTGGGCTGGGCATAGATTTTATCTACAGTGAATGATTGGTGTTTTGCAGATTTTGTAAATCATCAGCTTTTCGAGCATGACCAAATTCTTCAAAATCAAGAAATGAGGAATTTGAGATGTTGTTTACCTCAATTCTGGATAATGCATCTGCAATTGTATTATTTATACCAGTGGTATGGCGAATATCTGCACTAAACTGAGGAATGAAATCAAGTTGAAGCTATTGAAGCTACTGGCGCGGGCTGCACTTCTCTGGATTTTGCTTGAAGGCATAGATAAGAGGCTTTTGATCAGTAAAAATGATAAGGTCTCGAAGATCGAGACTTTATGTGCCGAGAAGCATGTATCGAGCTTATGTATCGAGAGCATGTGCCGGAATCTCTTCACAGCAGTGTAAATGGCCAATAGCTCTCGATCATAGGTGGAGAATTTTTGTTGACTGTTGGTGAGCTTGACAGAGAAGAAGACAATCGGTTCCCGGTTGGTTTTGTTGAGTTTCATCAAGGAACCACCAACTGCAAGGTCACTGGCATCAACCCAAACACTAAGTTTGGCTCTTGGAATTAGATGACGAAGGAGAGTTGCAGTAGCTAGTGCATTTTTGGCATCTATAAATGCCTGTTCGCCAGCCTCAGACCATTGAAGTGTTTCTTTTGGGTCATTTCGCTTAGGTTTTCTGCTCTTTTAATTATTTTTGATATTCTCCCAAAATTTATTTAATGGCGCTAATATGTGTGCTGCTCTAGGAACAAAACGTTGATAGAAATTAAATAGACCTAATAAGCGTCTTAATTGAGTTATGGTAATAGGTTTAGGAAAGTTCAATATAATGAGAGAGAATTGAGAGAGAATTTGTTTATTTTTCTATCTAAATTTTTTATGTGGTTTCCATATCCCATCAGCCTGAAAAATGTGTGAGTATGAATCATAATTTTTGCATCGTTATTACAAAAGGATTACAGCGGTATCGTTCTCTCTGTTGTTAGATATATTACTCTCAATCTAACTTAACTGGCATCGGGTACTTCCGCTAGTAAATAATAAAGAAAAACAGAATATATAAAAAACACAAAAAAAAAATCTGAAATGTTTCAGATTTTAAATTACGTCCAAAGGGACGTTTATTTAACATTCTGTGTGTTACCTTTATTTGTTAAATACCATGTCCTTCGCACTTAAACCATAAAATTCAGTTCAACAGCAATATCGCAAAATAATTTTAAATTGAGCATATCTTTAGAAATTTCGGTACACGCTCTCACGCGCTGGAGATAAAAATGTTTTTCTGTACAACGTTGGTATTGCCAGCTTTGAAATCTTTGAGTTTGTTAATGAAAAATTCGTTAAAGTTTTAGAGAATATTGTAACGAATTTCACATTTATTTGGCTATTTATTTAGAACTGTAATTAAAATTCCTTTTTATTTTCCCGTGCAACGCACGCAGACGATTTTTGAAGAGAAAGCTACGTCAAAAAAAAATAATAATAATAACAACATGCATACATTTATGCAGATTTTTCATTTTTTAAACTTTAATGCAGAGCGATAACATTTAGTGGCAACAATTTGAAAAGTGAATCGGGCATTCAGAGTGAATCAACGCAAAATCGCAAAACGAAAGTAATAGTCCTTCGGGACTAAATCCCTTTGGACTAATAATATAATATTATTGCTAGATTAGTTAAACCATATTAAAAAATAACAGACTATATTGAGCCAATAGTTCTATTTAAATTTTTACAACTTATAAAATTATTAGGCTGCCTAGTCCTGCAGGCAAGAAAGCAACTTTTGCGTGCCGCCTTTATTAGCAATTCGTTATTTGTCAACACTTTAACGAAGAGTCTTTATTAGTACTTTAACAATTAGGCAATCGCTAGTCCATAAAATAACTAGTTAATATCCATTAATAATAATCTATTAATTTTATATACTTTAACAAAGTAAGTAATCAATGAAATTAGTTATTTTATGAAATAACGGATTCCATACTGGCAGCATATATAATGGCAGAGATGTGCCAAGATATTTTTTCACCTGAGGCAAAAAGATAAATGTGCGCCCCTATATATACATGTATCAAAATAGGTATATTTGTATTAAACAAAAGTAACTGTATTAAATCAAAATATCATAATTCTGAAAGTATTTTTTAATCGTAGATTTACAAATTCAGAAAAATAATATAGCCAATTATTTATAACTTTCAAATGAAAATGTTAAAAAAATCCTTTTTTGATGAATAAGAAATAACACTGAAATACACATTGCATCACTTTCCAGGTTTTCTTGCAATTCTTTCTACTGTTTTATTAATTTAAGTTTGCCGAAGCCTTTTTCCCCTAATAATAACCAACAAATTTAAAAACATAATTAAAGCAATTTTCGAATTCGCATAGACAATTTCGCGTCCCTTCTAGTGATTCATCTGAGGCAAGTGCACTAGAAGAATCCTACTCACTTGCCTCACCCTTGTCCTGGCTGTGTATAATGGAATAAATAAAGCTGCGGGCTCTGAACAAACTGTTAGTTTTCAGTTAGGGATAGACGAAATTATTTAGTTCCAGATCGGCAATAATTTTTACACAAGAGGAGAAAAATTTGCTCCACATGAATTCTTTTCTTCCGGGTGACCGGCCTTCAACATGGGTCGGTTTCCGAGACGCGGGGAAACAAACGCGGGGGAGAAGATTTTCCCAGAGGCAAGTTGGAAAAATTTGCTTTCGAAATGACCTCGCTATGCTGCAGCCAGCTCAGCGCCTTATCCTTATCACCTCCCTCAAGAAAGCCGGCTGTAACGCTGCTGATTAAATTAGAATTTGGCTGGTTTCCCCACTCCGATTGGCGATATTATTTGGCGAGTTCCCTTTTTTTCGTTCCTTTATTTCTGGTGCCCTTTTTCCGTTTTCCTTTTCTCCAGATGACTTTTTTTCCGCACGCCATGTCTTTAAGAAATGAAGTAAGGCATTTTAATTTTTTGCGATCAGTCGACAACTTAGGTTTGAAAAATGGATTTATTATTTTTATAACTTTTTAAAAAGTTTTTTTAGTTTTTTATGTTTGGAGGGTTTTTTACTTCTCTCATTTTCTTTTAATACGCCTGCTTCCAGTATTCCTCATCATATTTAGCGAGACGCAACCATTTAGTTAGCCCTTGCGTTCGTGACACGGTTCCTAAGACTGTTGAGTGTAATTTCGTCAATTTTTATTTCATTTTATTTTTTTTTTATTATTATTAAGGCAAGTTGTACTGTATATTATTTAGAGAAAAAAAGCATGAGAGCGTCTAGAGAAAACTCTCAAGAGCAGAATATAAAAAAAGAGTAAAAAATAGAACCGAACAGAGGAAACAAATTGCAGCTAAAATGAAAAAATGGCTTCACGGGGGGGGGAAGACGAACCTTCAGACCCTGCCGCAACTTCCGATGATGCTGAGATTCTAAAGGACATTGACATTTCTTGCAATTTGCACGACCAAGATGAAGAGTCTTCATCTATCATCCTCAAACAAACTACATTTCAGCAACTGAGAGAACAACCTTCTTCATCGACCTCAAACGAACATCTAGAAAACATGAAATTAAGATATAAAGAATCCTCTCATTTAGGTGACGATGGGCAGCATAAAGAAGACTTAAAACCTTTTGATAACTACAACTACTTTTACAACTACCTGGGTCCTTGGCCAATCACAGAAAAAAATGACCGATCAGCAACGATCTTTCTTAACCAGTCAAGCTGTATTATTAGCGGAAAAGCATCCAGAAAGCGTAGACCTTAGATCCATTGAACGTGATGGAAGACATTTGGCATCTTCATTGTCGTACAGAACTTTCGCAAATAATGAAAAGATTAAAAAATCTTGGTTTATATATTCCAAAACTAAAAGTGCAATTTTTTGTACACCCTGTAAGATTTATCAGAAGCATGTCACTGCCGCTACATCAGCATTGTGTACTGCAGGATTCATTAATTGCCAAAAAGCTTCAGAAAGGTTAACTAAGCATGAAACACCTGAAATCCACAGAGAGTGCATAATTAAGTGGAAAATTAGACCACAACAAATGAACAAACGAAATTGGATCAAGGCATCGATCATGACATTGAGCGACTAATCCACACAGAGGAAGAAAAACGGAGAGAGATCTGACACGTAGTTATGGATGCTGTATTGTATCTTTCAACAAACTGTCTTTCTTTCCGTGGGTCTGATGAAACCCTTAGCAGTCTGCTCACAAAGTGTCCTCGTCTTAGTCAAGGCAAATTTTTGAATTTAATGATTCTGCTAGCCAAACATAACGCAACTCTTAAGTACTAGTTGGAACACTTAAAAAAGTGACAAATATCATATTCATCAAAGACAATTCAAAACGAAGTTATAAATATAATTGCGAAAACAGTTTGCAATAGCATTTTAAACGATATCAAAGAAGCCAAATATTATACAACAATGTTCGATTGCACTCCAGATGTGTCGTATACAAAACAAATGAGCCAGGTGATTCGATACATAAAAATACGTGGTGATGTGTGTGAAATAAAAGCTTTAATGATTTCATAGAAGTTGGCGGAAAGACAGGTTAATGTTTTTCTCAACGGAGTGGGAAAAAACTGACCCTTGATTGTTTGGATATAGGACAATGTGGTGGTCAATCTTACGATAATGGATCTAATATAGCCAGTACTTATAAAGAAGTACAAGCCAGAATTACAGAAATGAATTAGCTGGCCAAATTTCCGTCATGTTAGGCTCACTCTTTGAATCTTATCGGTGTGCATTCTGCCTCATCGTGCCCCAAAGCGGTTAACCTATTTGGAATTATCCACAAGATATTTAGCTTTTTTGTCGATTTAACTATTCGATGAGATATTATGAAAAAATGTTCAAAAACCAACTTAAAAAGAAAGCAAGCAGACGAGATGGTCAAGCCCTTCTAATGAATTTACCAGAAGTAGTAAAATCCTTGAAAGAAATTAAAGACTCTTATTGCGGAATCAAAGTACGAAGCAGAACATCTGATACATGTTGTAAAAAATTTTGAATTTATCAATCACAGAATTTGATAATTTGGGCCAATATTCTTCGAGAAATCAATCAAATAAGTATTGAAATTCAAAAAGAAGATATTATTCTTCCAAGTTTCGTCGTATTAATGGAAGGTCTGACCAAAAGTTTGCAAAAGATGAGAGAAATTCCTATGGAATATTGCATAGAAGAGTCTAAAACAGTAGCCGAAAAAACTGAAGCGTTGAACCTATTCTGACAAATAAGCGAATTCTAAAGCACAAAAAGCAATTTGAATTGTGCGAGGACGAATCACGAACACTTCATCCTGTTCAGCTATTTTCAAATGCAATAAAAATAATATTTGATCTATCAGAAAATAAAACGAGGGTAAACAACGTTATTACACTAAATTCAAATTTCGCTTTTCTTCATGGTCGTGAAATATTGAATATGTCAACCGAAGAACTGCAAAAGGATGGATCTTGCACAAAAATATGAACGAGATCTAAAAGCATTTGAGTTCTGCCAGAAACTTACCTTTTTTTGAGGAACAAGCCCTATGTTATTCGGCAACATAAAAAAGGGTAGCGCTTTCTATCTCCTGCAACACATGTACAGCTATGATTTGCAGGATGCCTTTTACAGTATTTGTATTGCGCTGCGAATTTACTCTACGATTCTACGCTTCCAACTACATCCGCAAGCTGTGAGTGAAGTTTTATCGAATTAAAACTTATTAAAAACTATCTGCGATCACTGATGAGCCAGGAACGTTTATCAAGTCTTCCAATCGAAAATCAAACAGCACATCAAATTTATTATGACGATGCCATAGACTTATTTGCAGAACAAAAGGCTCGCAGAGTAAAATTTTAATCCCGTATTCAAGAGCATTCGTAAAGAACGTAAAGTTATTAATGAAGTAAGAATTATGAAAAGAAGTACGAATACTAATCTTTTCATTTCAGCAGTAGCTTGTATTGTTGTTATGTACAGCTAATGAAAGTTACGCAATTAATCAGCTCATCTGCTGTTTCAACTTATGTGATGTATTGTTTGTAGCATATTTGATTGAACGTTAGGGCTTATTAAGTGTGTTACTGGTAAAAAGAAATTTAATTATTTATTGCATTAGTAATTTGTAACTTGTATACATTCGTTTAAGCTATTATTATGTGCCATTTCTATTTTTCGTACTATGCTGAACTGCTTTAGTATTTAGTACTGAATTATTTTTTATTAATTTAGCTAGTTATTGTCGCAAATAGTGCAAAATTTCGTATTTCAAAGAAAATGTAACATTGATTATTGCAGTGCAAAAATAGTCTTTTGTGTGAATATGTAAATATTTATTATGTTATCAGGCCGTGTGCGGACGATAGTAGAGTTCTTGAGTAGGCTATATAAAGGCATTGAAATGAATTTTTGAAGTGCGAGGTTATTGTTAGTATAGAAAAATTGGTATAAAATTATTCAATCCATTGCATTAGTGATTTGTAATTTGCTTATAATTGTTTAAATGAATTTTTTTTATTATTTAGTAATGTGTGATTTCCATTTTTGTACTGTGCTGATCTATTTTAGTGTTTAGTACTGAGTCGTTTTCTATTAGTATTATTTATTAGTATGGGTAGTTGTTGCAAATATTGAAAAAATGCCTGTTTAAAGAAAATGTAAATTTGATTATTTCAGTGCATTGATTATTTAGGAGGGTCTGCACGAATTTTTAATTATGTAACTTTTGGTATGTGTGTCGGGCTACCCACGGCTGAGCGGTAAAGTCTGAACACTGGTAGTTCGGTCGGGGGTTAGAGTCCTGGCAAATTAGCTGGCTGCATGGGCGTTTCCGTCATTTCTCCTTGTGTAACTTGCATACGAGCCAATAACTTTCAGAAAGTCGTCAGTAAAGGCATCTCTCCTCTTAGGCAGATAGCCCTCTTATGCTTTGCCATAAGTAAAGTAACTGAACTATTTGCTATGTATATTTCTTTTATAACAAAATGGCATATAAAGAATTTCTTACTATAAAATGGATTTTACATTTTATCTCAAACCGTACCTATTTCTACGTTTATTAAAAAAATTAAAATTTGTTAGAGAAACTTAAAGGAAGACGGGTGACGGTGGCAGCTTTAAGTGTTTGCCTCACCTATAAAAAATGCTAAATCTGGCGCTGATTCAATATGATCATCAACTTCTTAGAGAGCATGGACATTGATGTCAGAAAATGTATCGGTAGTTCTACAGAAGGCTCGTCAAATATACGTGGTGTTTACAATGGTTTTGTTAAATGGTTGAGTGAAAAAGCATCTCGGCAAAATTTCTGTTTGGTGTTATTCCCATGTTCTAAATTTAGTAAGTGGTCGATTCTTCGAATAGCATTTTAGAAGTAACTCTTTTATTCCTAATAAATGAGTATGGCAAATTCTTTAAAGAATCCCATCAAAGAACGGAGAGAATTTCATGATAAAACCAAATCTAGGGAGCTTCATCTCATCGGTTAAACTAGATCCTTAGTTCCCAAAGTGGTGCAGGCGGACCCCCAGGGGTCCACGGGAGACTCGACGGGTGTCTACGTTGGTGTGACAAAAAAATGGGGGTTCACAATTCGTAAGTGGGGGTCCACGAAAATTTATTTGCTTTCGATAGTGAAGTACTAAAATGTTGGCTTAACTTCACCTATCAGTGTAGGTAGATAATATTTTAAAAAGCTCAGCGACTGTTACTTGTAAAAACTTGCATATTCTATATTAAGTACAACGTGTCGAGACTTGCAAGGAGTTTCTGGAAAGTAAAGATCCATATTTAAAACAAAACCTGATCAATTTGACAGATTTGTTCAAAAAAATTTAATGACACGAACTTTCAATTACAAGGGGGCAGCTTCAATTTAATAAAAACAAAGGGTGTAATTAGAATAGAAGGGAAACACGCCAATGTGACAATCAAAATGGCTGAAACAGCCTTGTATTTGGCATACATTTATTAAAACACTCAATCGATTTCGAGGGCAGCTACAGGTCCGTCCTCATCAGGAGAACGAAATTAATAGAAAAGATTTCTTTCTTTTGCTTAAAAGGCTAACTGCACAACAAATTACTGTGACTACTATACTGGAAAGGTTTTATTCTTCGATTCCATCACAGAAGTTGATGCTAGTCAGAGCTGGTGATAAAAGCTTTCCGATAGGTAGATAGAACATGTATAATCACGAAGTGTCAATTAGTGACTGTAGTAAACAGCCACTAATGGAGAGATATAAAAGCCCTTGAAATACATAGCAAAGGGGCAATGGGAGCTAAAGTAGTCTAAAGCAAGAATACAAATGAAGTACAATAAAATTAGATACTAAATTGAAGATATGAAATAAATACAACTACATACAATGTACATTCAGAATGCTGGGAACTGTGCATGGATGTTTAAAAGTATTTTCAGTATTATTCGATTATTTATTAGTTATATTATTCGATCGTAATCAGTTAAGTAAACATTATGGGTACAATTAAAATTCATAATTTTTCCTGAAGTTCTGAGAACTTACTAGTAGGATTTCAAGATTTTGATGAAGTTTTTGATTTTGCACAAACCAGATTTCATTTATAATTACTCTTGATGGAGATGGCATACGTATCCGGAACCTAGCTACTGCATACAGTGTGCTGAGTATGATGGTGTCTACAATTGTGAAAGACAAAGATGCTATTAAATTGGCTAACACTGTGAAGGAGGTGAAAATGATTTCCAAACCACAATCAGAGGTGTCACAGAGTGATGAAAATTTGCTTTTTATCTGGATAGCAGAAAAACCTTTATGTACAGTATTATCATGTGCATTGCTTCTTTTATATACAGTCTACATTTCACCAACTGCATTTGCATTTTAGTATTAAACTGTGTTACAATAATAATAAGCGTAAGAATTTTTTATAAGAACACATTATTTTTCCTTTATTTCTTATTGGAAAAGTTTGCTTTGTATACATTCAAGGATCTGGAATGGATTAATGATGCATACTGAGATACCAATGTACTGGGAATTATTAAGAAATATTTTTAAATAAATATGTTATCAATTAGTTTTTAATGTGTAAATGTGTTATCAATCAGTTTTATACTAAATTTATGAACTACGAAGCTAGGATGTTTGGTTAGTTAAATGAGTATAGTAATGTACACAGAACTATCTGCTTAAGAAAAATGGCTTTGTGGAGAACTTTTTAATGGAAACTGGCTCCTATTCACATTACATATATAACACACTAGGGGGAAAAAATTCATGTAGCCATGTCCAATTCAATAGGATTTGAATCCAGGACAAACTAACACCATTCAATGGTTTTACACCAATTGGCCACTAGTGGGCCCAGGAAGCTATGAAGAAAATCACACTGTAAACTTATTAATTTACATTTAAACTTTCAACTTTCATTATTAGTAACACTTCAAGTGGATTAAATAAGAAAAAAAAACTTTTTGCATATTGTCTTTCATCTCTTAAACACTCTTTTTTTTGTAAATTACATAATAAAATTTTATAAATTAAATAAATTCAAAAGCAAAAAAGAACAAATATTTAATTTATTTTTATACAAGTTTCAAACACAATGAGATGTAACTTCAATCATAGAAGGCAAAATACACAGAGAGAAAACAAATTTTTTTAATCAAATAAATTATTAAAAAGGGAGAAGAAGCAATTTAGGAAACTTATAAGACACACAACTGAAAAACTTTAACACTAACTAGTTTTACATCTGAAATTTGTGCATTTATTAAATTTTTTTCAAACTTAACCAGTTCTTTAACAATAAACATTCTTATTTCTTACGATACTAGGAAAATAAACTTCTGTACAATACAATCCACACACTCCATTGAACATACTAAGTGGTCATACATGAGTAACTTTTCCCCATAATGCATAATTAAAGTAATAGCACAAAGTACGAATTCTTACAATTCGCTGAAAAGAGTGTAAAATGGGTTTCAGAATTTAAAACAGCATTTCACATATAGCTTTCTCAAATTATGTTCAAGCAATACATTTTTATATAGTAAATTAGCATTACTAGAAATAAAAGAAAAATACATCACTATTACCACGACTATAAAATAAAATACATAAAATGAACACCAACAACAAGTTATATGAAACATATATATTGATAAGAAGATTACTTCAAAGCATAACTTCGCATGCCAAAGTTAAGTTTACACATTGAATTTAAATTTATTGTTTGATGCATATATATATATGAATAATATTAACTTCTAATATCAAGTCAGTAAATCAGCTTTTCAGTACTTTTGTCAAATACTTTAATATATAGCTTTCAGCTATTTCTGGAAAATATTTCCATCTGATATACTTTTGTCTTGATAAGAAAAAGGCTTTTGTAATAAGAAAAGTTTATTTCACTCTCCGTAAAAAGAGATTCAAAAACATATTTATATATATATTTTACTAGAGTCAATTGCTTTTCTAAAATATGCATTGAGAAATACAGTGGAGTCTCAGATTGTGAATACATCATTTCACAAACAATTTAGTTCATGAACATAAAATCACCTCACATGACAAACGGCATCTGAAGTTACAAACGCTCAAGTCAGCAATGTATGTTCTGGGATGATCTCTACCGCATAATTAACAATCGGGTATGTTTGAAAATATCATTTTAATATTTTCCATTGCTTAACTCTCATTAATGCAGACCGGCAGCAAGTGATTTACAGGACCATGAATTTCACCTGCATGAAATTATGGCCAAACATGATTGCAAAGAAAGACTCTCAACACTTTGCCATTTTTAACATCTTTTCTTATCTACAATACTGCGTTTCTAAGCAAAACCATGGGTTAAGGAAATAAACAACAACGATATGAAGTTACTACAGGACCATGAAAATAAGCTCATCAAGAAAGAACTGTGACTTTAAAAGTGGCAATAAAAGACAACTGTGGAAGAAATGTCTTCAGAAGAAGAGGAAGAATAAAAAATCATCCTAGTTCTCTAATCCACAGAATGGAGTAAGATGAATGCTTTAACCTAACAATATCATACTAATAAGTAGCAGCAAGGTACAGCATAAGCATTTTCAACAACAGTGCCAGGTCTCACTTTAAAAACATTTTAAAACATAGGCAATAACAAACCACTTTGGACAAATTTTGAGCAAAACTAAGGCTTAGTGACCAAGTGGAATGGTGTTCAAAGAAAAAGATTAAAAAAAAATTGCCTCCAAAGACAGTTATCTGATGTTTTTATGAAAAGGGACACCTAATCCAAACAATAACCTCTTCCTCATTATTTCTCACTTATACCATCTTTTCACCTTCGTGCAGGTACTGTAAAATTAAGTCCAGTTTTCATCTATTTTTATCTGTTTAATATTACAACAATTCATTTTGTTGTTTTTAATGTTTCCATTGGTTTCGGACTATGAACTTGCACACAAAACAGTATTGTAAAGTTTGAATAAATAATCATCTTTGGTCCAGGAATGAACTAATTGATTTTATATCAATTCCTATCAGGGAAACTGTTTTGGTTCACAAACGGCCTTTAAGAAAAAATTAAATTTTTGAAGTGAGGTTTCACTGTATATTCATTGTGCAGAGCTTTTTACACATTTCCCGAAAAATACCAAAGCATCATTTTCAGAGTAAATTACATAAATTGAAAAAAATAAAAAAAACCCTGCCACAGGAAACTTATAAAAAAAACCTTATCTTTATTAGTGTACTTTTGAAAACTGCATTTACATTCTAAACATAACAGACATTTTTAATGAAAAGCAGGCATTGAATTTTTACTTAATGTAAACTTCTCTTATCTCAAAAGCCATTATTATTTATGAATTTTGCAATTTCAATCATAAGCATGCAAAATAAATATAAATACAATCACAATGATAATTAAAAAAATATTGTACTTTTTCTCTATGAAATTTGATCATTTTATCAAAAAAATCCTGTTCTACCAAAACTTACAATAACAGCTAAAAAGTACATCTCACAACAGTTATACAGTTCCCATAAGACAGTTGTAACATGTAATAACTTCATTTAGTTGTGCTTAAGGCCTTTGATAACATTTAATTTTCATTTGAGGTTTTTAAAGCTCTTATAATTTTCTATGATAAATTTTACACAACAAGACCCGAGAAGAAATAATAAAATTACAGAATGGCTCATGATTATATGAAACTGTACACGTTCTGAAGTAATACAATAATTTACATTTATATAGACAGAAAAAATTCTAAGTACACATCAAAAGAACGGGGAAATAAAAAAAAAAAAAGGAATTCAGTTCAATTTCCTTTTTATACATCACATTATGATACATAAATTTATAATTTAATTCGAGAAGTTACAATGTAGTATTTTCAGTGTAATATGATGTAAAAGAAGAAAACGTATTGTTACAATCCAAATTGAAAACCGATTCTATTAATGCAGAAGAACACATAATTAAACTTTTATAGGCATTTTTTTCAACCATTGTTTTAATTTTTAACATTTTATTTATGTTTTTATTGAATTGAAATAAGGTAATTGTTTAATTACTCTGATAATAGAATAGTATTAGAAATATGAAATACAACTAAACACACTCTCATGATAAAACATACAGTATGCATTCTTTAAAAGATTCTACAACTGGCAAACACATTCATACATATCTGGGCTAAAGTACCTTGGATTATAAGAATTTTAAAAAAAAAAAGCTATAAGTTACAGTTAAGCAAATAAAATTGACAATTCACACAAGTATGATATTCTAATTATGGCAACCAAAGACTATATTTTAATAAATGGTGACAATTAATAAAAACTTAACAAGACATGCAATTTGACTCTTCAATTGAGATCAATAATGCTTCAACACTATTTCATCAAAATTTTCTTGGAAGATCATAAATAATAATAGTATTTCATTACAAATAAAAAGAAAATGGTATGACTTGCAATTTAATTTCCTTTAACTGTTAAAATAATCCACAACTATAAAAATTCAGAAAGTCATACCTTAAATTTTTTTTGATAAATTTTACATATTTCATAATTCTGCTTTTCCATATTAATTATCCCTGAACTCGCTACTCTTATATTCTACAGATGCTCACATACATTCAAACTTGGTACAAATTGCACTTGTTTGTATATGTAAATCTTAATGTGTATGATATTACATAGCTTTCAAACACTAGTAAGAGAATAAAGCCATTAAAATTCAATTAATAAAGTATAAATTATTAATAAAAAAGCATATGGCAGCTATATTTTATTCTATGACTGAAATTAATTTCTTACCATACATTTTCTTTTAATTCTTCTAATATTATTTCAAAATTCTTTGTTTGACTCACAGCTCCAAACATACATAATTAAACTGTCAATTAACAATAGGTGAAAATTCCTGCCTTATGATACATTACTAAGTACACAAAACTGGAATGTTTCAGTTCACACAAGAGAAAAGTAAGATATGTTAAAGCAAGAGTTTAAGAGAAATAACTTTAAAGTACAAAAATGATTGTGAAGTTCATAAAACTGGAATTATTTTGATCTTAAAGAGGTTACAAAAACCCCAAACATTTCCACATCAGTGTGAGAGAGATATTAAAAAATGTATGACATAATACAGATTCAACAAAAACCTTTCAATTATATAAAACAACTGGACAATGATCAATACATATATTAAAAATTTTGGCACAGTACATTTTAAACAACTTCAGTTAATTTGTGAAAATGGAAACAGACAGAGAAGCTATTCAGAATAACTCCAAATACAAAAAAATTTCCATACTGACTAGCACAACATAACATGCATTGCTGATGTACATGGGCACAAGCAGAGAAAAAAAGAAGACAATAAATCAAATTTGATTTTTAATTAATTGCATACATGATCCACAAATGGGAAAAATGTTACATTCACTTGAAAGCTACTAAAATATACTAGATGAAGAATAGCTAAAGCAACAAATCACGCATTATACAAGACAAGTGATTAACATTTCACCTGCAACATGTAAGAAATAGATAAAGAAGCATACTTAATGATGTAAAAATATGACTTATTGAATGACAGTTATTTGAACAGCAAAAGAGTTACAAAAAATTTATGAATGGCAAATATTAAAAGATCAATCTAAACCACTATTTCAAAAAAGAAGCGTATTATTCAGATCATTATTCAAACTATAATCAGAATCACATAAAGGAGTTATACTTTTTGCTTTGGTCATGTGCAGAATTACTTTGAAAACCCAATTATCCATATATCAGTAAAATTTTCATACTTTTCTTCATACTTCAGTAACTTATTTACTTTCAGTACTTATTTACTTTCATACTTCAGTAAAATTTTCAACATCATACTTTTACATTTACAATAGTTTCTACAGGTAGTGTGAATTATGCTAGAATTTAAAAAAAAATGAATACTGATTGGCTTGGCATTAATATCATGTCACTGTTAGCATACACTCAGTCTGCATTTAAAAAAATGCTAATGAACATTGTTATTATTTATCTATTGAAAATAATGACAAAATTGGACTACTGTACTTGATATACCTAAACAATTTGATCAGAAAAAAAAAATAATTTTTCCATCATTTCCTATCTCTCTTCAAAAAAAAAAAAAAAAAAAAAAAGCCTTACATTAAATTTATTGAACTTCTTTTTAATTTTAATTTACTTTATTTGTCAAAGCATGGAAGCCAAAATTGTCAAAATTTTAGTTTACACAGAAAAATTTTATAAAGCAAAATTGCTATCAATAGTGAATGACCAGGCAAATAAATTTATTTGTAAATTAAAATTAAGATATTATCAATAAGTACAACTACAAAATGTTTTAACATTGTTTTAACATCATCCTTCATAAAATGTCTTAAAAGAGATTAATCAATGATAAGAATTTTATTTTTTATCACAAAACAAAATAATTAAGTACTTATTTCTATTCCAAGTCAAATTTCAAGATTAGAAAAGAACATAAAGATTAATTTTTTTAAAATTCTAACGGTAACTGATTGTAATATCACAGATTTACAAATCTTTCTGATGCAATAAACACTAACTCTTTAAACTACAATCTTCAACATTAAAACATATGCTAATTTTTTCCCACATTACTAGAAATCTCTCCATATTTTAACGATCATAAACATATAGTTATTTAAATAGTTCATTTCTAAAAAAATGGGGGGGGGAGGTGAAATACTTTTATATAAATTAATTGAAAAGTATGCAGCAAAGAATAAGGAAAATAAGCATCATTTACATGGTTGAAAACCTAGTAATTATACTGCGCATACTTAGAACACTAATATTTTTTATTCATCTGTTAATTGATAAATTTCTAGTGGGGAAAAAGTAATGTTAAAATCTTAATAGTAACCAAAGCCATATCTTAAATACATAATCAGTCTACAATTGAAAATTGAAAAAAAATATATATATAAATTACAAAATACACAGTTATTGCTGTAGGAGTTGGACGTAATTGGAAGGAAAAAGTCCTATTTGTCCTCTACATTCTCCTCTCCACCAACCTTCATCTATCTAAAATATACCAAAGAAATTTAAATGAAGGTTTACAGAGCCAAAAAGCTTGTTATGAGACTAATATTCTTCCAAATATTAACCCTGAATATTGTAAATTGGAAGTACATGTTTCACATTTTTTGAAAATGTGAAATGTTATGAAAATAATCTTAACACTGTAGCTCGAAAAAAATAAATTCTAGCTTTTCATATAGACTAAGCACAGTTAAAATGCAATTCATGAACACTCATTATGACAAATAAAATGGTCTCTTTTGTGACGAATAGAAAGTGGCTATGAAAAACAATTGGGGGAAGTAATAGCTCTATCTTCAATAAAACGACATTTATCATTAAATTTATTTATTAATTAAAAAATTTCAGTGGATTTTGAGAATATAAAAGATATACCATTTTTTGCTTTTCAAAGCCTAATCCTTGGCTGATTGGAAATTTTTCTTAAAAGAAAACATATTTTTTACTAAAAAAAAACAAATCTTTTTTAGTAACAGTACTGAGAGTATTTAAATAAAAATCTTCACCTTACTTAAAGCTTCATAAACAGAAGTAGTCATAGCCACCATTTCATATGTGATACATAGCTGCCATTCTTGCAATAAGAAAAAAGAGAAGCTCCCATATAAAAAGAATGGCAAAATCCTGAGTGACCAGCCAACTCTTAATGCAAATACTACACCTCTATTGACTCTCTGAAAGTCAGCACAAAGGATTGATGTGAAATCCTGAGTAGAAATACGTACAAGAATCTATCTAGAAACTTCAGAATTCTTGGCAATGGATGAACCTTTCATTAAGGGATAAGTTGACATTGCCTATGAAGAAAGGAAGGGGGGGAAGGCTGGTTCTGACAGAATATTCCTGGATTTTATCAAGAACCTAGTGGATACAGCCAAGGATTGCTTTTTGAAACTCGTTAAGCTAACCTGGCAGAAATGGATTACACCAGTGGAAGACGGCTGAAATAATGCAAGAAAGGCAAGGTACAAAATATACTTAACAACTACAGGCCTATATGATTCCCCAGCAAATGTTCCAAAATAGAAGAAAAAAATAAGGGGTTGAGCTCCGGCTACAAAATTTCTTAGAAACAAAGATACCAATCAGTGACAACCAGACATTCCCACCAACATCGGTAACAGTCGACCAAATCATCAAGTGCACACTGGTGATCAAAAATGAATTCCATTGCAAACAGTCCACTTTGGCTGTCCTGATTAATTTCAAAGCAGCCTATGATAAAGTCTGAAGAGATCTTCTCCTATATAAGGTGAGAGAACTCGAGGTGACAAAAACTTGCTGAAATGGATAAAAAATTTCCTAATACAACACCTCATTAAAACAAAATTCATAAATGCAACATCACTGTATAAGCAACTAAGACAAGTCTTTGCACAGGGGGCTGTCCTCATATGCCTTCTTTTCAACATATGTTAGACAGCGACTGAGAAAACACCCACTGTCTCGTACCTTTTCTATGCAGAAGATATTATTCTGCAAGCTACCATTAGAAATACCTTCCAGCTTGAGACATCCCTCAACACAACTCTAAAACACATTGCAGAATGGGCATATTATGATAAAATGATGGTTAGCCCCCCAAAAACGGTCTATGAGCTTTTCACCCTATTGACTAAACTGCTGAAAACTGAGCTGGTTTACAAATTGGCAAATCTATCCTGTACTTTGCTTGCCAAATATCCAGGAGTTAAGCTGGATCCAAAACTTTCACAGAATAACCACACTGGAGATGCTGCCGAGCATGCCCAGTACAGATTAAATCTTCTCAAATGCCCCATTTAGATAAAATCAGACAGCACATAAGATGTTCTGGCAACTGCCTATGAAACATATGTGAGACCAAATATGGTCCATGCAAAGTGATCTTTCTGACCAGCAATCCCAATGTTAAAAAGCTTGACAAGGTTCAGAACAATGCCTTAAGGCTTAAAACCAATGGAGCTTTTTCATTTCCAGTAAGAGAAATACAAATGAACACCAAACCTCTCGAAACAAGTAGAGACAAGCTCCTCTTATATTCTGGGAAAAGTCAAGACATATTATCACATAGACTGGGACAGCTACAGACCAGCTAGCACCAGACTCAAAACTTAATTGACTCCCACACTACAGTCAAAAATGAAGTTGTGAACAGTTAAAAACAACAGTTATATGCTGCATGAAGCAACATGCTGAACAGTTAAAAATGAAGTTTAACATGGGCACACAAGAGTCTCTCAGGCATCCTCAAGCAGTCTTCCCAGCATTACCATGAAACACACTTCCCTCTTGCAGCAGACAGAAGTTTATGGCAATCTTTGAAGAACACTCAGCTCTTGAAATGATCCACACTAGGTAACCTGAAGAAGAATGCTATACATGTCTATACTGATGGACCCACACTAAGTAGCTCTGGAATGAGTGCACTGCAAACTCTTTGAATGCTGTACTGCAGTCGGTTCAGATACCAGCAACTGCAACCGTAAGATCATGGAAGTCCACATAGCGGGGTGAAGAAATAAGAAAACAGCAGGACCAAAACACCATTCCACATGTAGTATTCCTTACTGATTCGCAAACAGCCATCACCGCTCCTATAAGCAACACACTCACCAACTGCAACAGGACCCATAACAGATGTGAAATCTTGCCAAACTTATCACTGATAATTGGATCATCCAGCTAAAATCGATTCCAAGTACTACTGGTATCCGCAGAAATGAATTAACTGATGAGTTAAAAAGCGAACAACCTTCAGGCAACCACATGCATTAACCTCCCTAACACTGGCCTGGAACATCACTGAAGCCTCAGCTTAAAACAAAATCAAAAGCTTAACAGAAGAAGTATGTCAAGAAAAGAAATGGGAGAGTTATTTTCAAAAGGTTCCAATTCAAACAGTCTATCCAGACCAGTTGCCAAGCAGAGTTCAGGTTGTGCATAGGGAATGACAGTCTCCCTCCCTACCTGCACCACTTTTGTCCAGCGGATGGCACCAGCTGTCCACTTTGTAAAGGTGGAAGAATGAACTGAATGCATAAGGAAAGCTGCAGCAAGTTTGCCTATACATTGATCTTGCAGCACACAGTCACATCCAGCCTACACTAGAAGCTTGTCGCTGAATGGCAGAACTGCCAAGGGCTGACACTGGCTAAAGAAAAGAAAGCCTTTAGAAACAGTACATATCTTTTGGTATTCGTTTAGTGTCTTCTTTCCACATATAAGAGTTGATTGATGTTTTTTTTTTCTTTCTGATTAATAATGCTGCTTATTTTTCCCTTAGAAATTTTAATATCACGCATTCACAACATTTTTAGGTTATGGAATAGAAATATTTCTCTTCAGAAAGTACAAAAACATATACTTCAATCCACAGCTTGCTCAGATGCGACATTTTAAAAGAAGAATAAATTTAAAAGTAGCAGATGATATTTCTCAGTCCAAATAACAAGCTGTTGTGAGAAATTTTTATTGCAAAACATTTCCTTTTTTAAAATTCTTTATCAAGACTGTTCTAAAAACATGTAAATCCTTTCTGTAGTCTGTAATTCTAGTAAATATACTTATGGAACACGTTAAAAACAACTTAATAAACAAATTATACTTAATCTGAAGTAATAATTTGTGCTTTGTATATAACATTTCAGTAATATTTTCATATCTTTTACAAATGTTTCATCCACAAGTTAAAAAGGCAGTCAGAATAAACAAAAAACTCTCCTTTGAATCAATTAAACATGCATTTGACAGCAAAAGGATTATCATATATTTATCTCTTTTAAATTTAATAAAATGATTTAACTTTGTAAAATAAAAATTACAGACAAAATGAAGTTTTTTGAATTTAATTACTTCTTTTTGCATCCTTATGTATTAAAATAAAAATATGAAATGAAAAATAAAGATTACATACCATTTCAATGTTTGTAATAATATCATCAGGATCAAAAGATATTTCATCACTATCAGCTGGTAAAATAGAATGCAGTGATCAGTTTAGAGAAGTTAATGGGCAGTAAATAATTACTAGATAAAATACATTTTCAATTATAAACTAATTTAAAGGAGCAAAAGAAGTTTTGAATCTCAACACTTACCAGCTTGATAATCATATAATGCTACTGCTGTTAAGGAAGAGCCATTAGATACATCATACAATTCTTCTTGAACCTGCTCCAATGTTTCATATGCTAAAAAAAAAAAAAAAAAAAAAAAAAAAAAAAAAATCTATTTTAGCTTATTTACAAGACTATATCTATATATTTCAATTCCAAAAATCAAGCTGCAACAACATTTTAACTCAGAATAAATAATAAACAAACATACATACAGATATAAATAAACATATATACAATAAACCTTTGCAGAACACAATTTTGCATACATGTGTTAACTTAAATGTCCACTTCTTTTGCCCAATGCAAATTATAATTATACACATTATGCTGCAGGGCATCAGCCATATTGCAATAGTCCTCTTTAATGACTGGTTTGAAATTTCATCCAAGAAGAAATTCAAGAAGCCAAACAGTGCTTAGAAGCGTAAAACCCAAATTTTAAGCTTCTCCTAATTGTTGATAATGCTCCAAGACACAGTAGCTGAAGCTCTCACAACATTGCATCCAAATGTAAAACTTTTATTCTTTTCACAGAACACTACTTCCTAACCAATAAATCATAGAATAATAAAAATATTCAAAGTCTATCATGCTAGGCATGTTTATATTTCTACACAAAAAGCACTAGATGAAGTAAAGCATGACACACTAATGACATTTAGGAAGCAATTCAATGTAAGACACTGCAGAGAAATTATTAAACTTGAATTCAAACAAGTGAATTCATTAAAAATAAATGACCAGAAGTTCAAATTTAAAGAATTTTCATCGATTGAAAATGAAGCCAAGAAAATCACACAAACTGCAAAAGCAATAAATAGGTACCATAGAATTTTCAGATATGGAAGATAGGTTAATCAAACAATTAGTTGACAATCATGATTGTGACAAGACAAATGAAGAACTGAATGATTTTATAACTTTAGCAGACAGTGAAAATTAAGAAGATGCAGAGCGTCTAACTTAAAAGAAGTTAGATGAATAGTTAAAAAAAGTCACAAGAACTATCTGATTTCAGATTGGAGATTGACCAAAATGAAGAACGAAAATGGGCATTCCTTAACCATGAAACATTTAATGAATTACATCAAACACTGTCCCAAGGAAATATCACCCACATTACAAAAATAATTCTACATGTACCTACAAATGAAGTAATAATAAAAATCCTTTCAATTAACATCTGTTTCATTTCTTCACTTTTAATTTCAAAGGTATTTAATTTGTATAAATTGTACATACTTTCTTAATCTGAACTACGCCTAATCCATTTTTTTCATAGAAAGTTAAGTTTGCAGAACACGATTTTGCCGTATTTGCCATGTGTTAATTCTGTAACCTCACACATTTGGCAAAGGTTTACTGTAAAATATAATGAACTCTCTTGAAGTGACCACTTCTAAAAATGAAGAGTATTTCTGATGGCATATGAAGAACAATATTGTACATTACCTCCCTAAGACAATCAACCCTAAATATGACCAAATTTTTACATGGAACCAAAAAAAGTAGTTGAGAAATAACAAATAAATATAAAATACAGAAAATCCTACTGAAGTAACCACCACTTAAGATGACATTTCTGGCAGCTTATAAATAATGGTACTGAACCTTATCTCTTGGTTTGCTCAGTAGGTTTGATTACGACAAAGCATGCAAGGGCTATCTGCCTAGGAGATGCCTTCGTGAAAGATCTAAAGGGTGAACCGCCCAGACAGTATAGTGGTTAGGGGAGCCTGACTCTGATAGTGAAGGGCCCGTGTTCGAATCCCGGAGAAGGCATGGATGCAAAATTGTCTGTCCCTTCATAGGAGGTAGCAGTGGCCGCCTATTAGGTGCCTCCACAATAAAATGGTCACCACTTCTGGCCTTAGTAGTGGCCAATGCCGTTACAGGCAAGTGCCCGCCATTCATTAAAAAAAAAAAAGATCTAAAGGGAATTGGCTTGCATATATATTATGCATGGGAAAACCCAAAAATACCTATTCAAAGAGCCTCTTTAACAGGATTTGAATGTGAGTCAAATTACAAGTGCTTAGTGACTCTACCATTCAGCCAGTGCCAGCTGAACATGACCTCCCTACTATACCAACCTCTAGTTTTTCAAAATTAGCAAAAAACTAACCTTAGTTTGGAGTAGATTTTGAACAAAACTTTTAACAATTTAAAAGGCAGTCAGACATAGAGCCACAACTTAACAGTTTAAACACAAGTTTAAAAAAAGGCCAATTAAAAAATCAAGTTAATAAGTACAATTATGAATGCTGAGGTGAAAAACTCAGATAATGATTTTGATGAACAACAGGGATGAAACTGAAAACATGAGACACATTAAAACATATAATATCCAACCACATAATTTCAAAACTAAATCAAATTAATGGTAAAATGCCACCTCTTTCAGGTACTGAAAAAAAAAATTAGTATTAACCTCTCACCGATTAAATGATCAAGACGCAAGTCACACTTATTCATATGCTTCAAACACAATCAGTTAAAATAAGAACACTATTGAAAAGTGAGGTACAAATAGAACACTATCACAAATAGGACACACTGGCTCACTCTCCACTTTTAAAAGGTAACTAAGAGTGATTTGGGAGTGACCGATTCTTAAATGAATTAACAAAATCTCCTTCTCCCAATACTCTAACGGTTTTACGCTACTTAATTTATCATTCAACTGACCATCTCAGAGTGCTTGTCATTTACTAAAAATCTTAATTTGAATGATCATGCTGATATCATTAAAAGGGACTAGATCACTGTCTGCTGGGGATCCAGCGATATGCACCTGCTCGTTGCCCTTTATCCCAGTACATCCGGGAACCCAACAATAAAGAACTTTGTGTCCTTGAGGCTTTAAATTCAGACTTAATTTGAAAACATCCCCAACTAAGAGATTCCACGTGTCATAAAATTTCTGTAATATTTTAGCACACTATATGAGTTGGTATAAGCTACAAAATTCCTCTATAATAGCTTAGATATAAAAGAAAGTGCATAATAAATAGCAGCTACTTCCAAAGTGAGCACAGAAGCATACATCATGTAATCATTTGTCCTCCATGTGATTTTTAATTACAAATGAGAATCCAGCATGTCTACTGGATTTGGATTCATAGAAATGTAATTACTGTATTTATGTCTGTGCTTGGCATAAAGTTGTTTGTACACCATCTTGCTAGTATTTCTCTTAACAAAACTGCAAAAAACATCCAGAAGGTGAATTCGCACATCACCCCAAGGTGGAATTTCTAGATGCTTCACTCTTTCATTATTTATACTGGACATGAAGTACTTTTCAGGTAACAACCAAGCTCTTTTGAGGAACGTAGGCACAGAAAGAGGCCGCACTGCAAACATGTAGCACCTTGGAAGTCTTCATCAAAGATTTTAAGGTGTTTAATATTTTTAAATACTTTTTCTCATATAATGGATATGCGGAAGGAAGGTAGCCTTGTGACGAAATTCTTTTCAGTCGTTCTTCTCCAAAGGTATATCCAGGAATATTTTTATTAATTGCACACATCAAAGGCACTAATTATCTCAAAAAAGAGAGGCTTCTAAGATAATATGTTTAATTTACATTACTAACTAATTACATATGCGACACAGAGAGAAAATACTAGTTACATCTTTAACTCAAACATCCATTACGAGTACTGAATAGTTTTATCAATAGATAAACTTCTAATGCCATCTCTTGGCAATATCAAGGCATATTCCTCAACAGCCTTTTGTCAAACACTACTCCTAAAAACTTCATTTTGAATGCAACTGGAATTAATGATTCTTGTAGGTGAAGTTCAGACTCAAGATGAAGGTTACACTTTCTACAAAAGTGAATGCAAAATGTCTCCTTAATTAATGTTACGATTTAAGTTATTATTTACAGGAAAGATGCTTAAGCATTTCATAACTGCTGCCATCTGGATCTGGGGAAGACCTATGAGTCTGTAACAAAGTCCTCTTTAGCCAAAGCATGGAAAACTCACCATTATATGGTTCAGAGAAGGAAGAATTAAAACAATGGGAATATTCTCCAAGTGATGCTTTTCAAAAAGAAATGGAAGAAACAGCAATACTTGCATCACCAAGAGTGTTTGCAATTTCTTCTGCGGTGCTTATCATTCAGCCATCTTTATTTCTAGAAAGGAAAGTGAATGCTTTTTATACAGTTCACATGTTACATGCTTTTTACCTCTTTCCCAAACTCTTTTAGTTGTTATAAAGAATGTTATTAATGACATGTATGAGATCCACGAATCACTCTCATTCTGGCATCTGTGCTTTTGGTTTTTTAAGGCTATAAAATTAGACAAAGTGGGGTACCGACGAAAGATTTTTCAAGCTTTTCTTTGTCATCTCAGAGTCTGGCATTCACTGTTCTACCACAATTTTGAATATTTTGGTAGCCTTGTTGATGTGAGAAATAATAGGAATAAGAGTTGAGAGCCTAGTTGCCTGAACTATAGTATCACAGCTTTCACTGCATTATCAACAGAGCACATCTTTTACCATTCATTCTGTTAGCTCTGCAAGAGATAAAAATTCTCAGTCTGCCTTATCAAGTATTAAACGAGGGACTCTTGATATGGAATTTATTCCTTCTCATTCAAGAGATACAAAATGGAAAAATGACCACTGTTGTAAGGATCATAACCAATATTACAAATACACAAAAAGGCAAAATAGACGGTGAACAGATGGCAAGATCAACAGCATGAAAGATTCATGTAGGCTCATGGAAGTAGGTATCCTGTTGATTTATTAAGGCATCTTTAATCGGTGGCTCAATTTGTCTACCTCAAGGATTCATGATGTTACTTCCCAAGAGTGGACGGTGGTTGTTTATGGCTCCTATTATGATAAAGGCTTCTGGCAGCTGCTCAATTAGGTCATCCACATGTCACCGATAGATGTAATAATTTGGTAGCAAATAAACAGAAATGATAACCAGAATGTGAAAATTTGTTTGAACAGTGACAGCTTGGAGGCATGTTGTCAAAGGAAGGGTATTTGATGAATAATTGAGCTAGGTGACGAGAATCACTCCTCCTTTAACTCACTCACCTACAGGATTCTCTTTCCTGTCTAAAACATACCTCTGAGACTTCGTATATTGTTCTTATTTCAGCATCATTTCTTGTAGCGCAATGCATACGGGCTCCATGATGTTAATGATGTTGATTTTGACCACCTCCTTGATGTTAACAGGACTGTGGTGGAGTCTGCAACAGTTCCACGATATGAAGGTGACCATTATACTTGATGTTTGTTTTTCTGGTATTTTTTTTTTTTTTTTGTTTTTGTAGGAGGTTTTTTGAATTTTTAACTCCTCTTAAATTTTCACATTATCCGAGTCAAAGAAGCCTGACATCATATCTTCTATAGTACTATTACTCTGATTACGAATTTTTTTAGCAGTTTTTTTAGAGAAATTTTTCTGTTTATCTTGAACCAATTTTTTTATTTTCCAGTACTGAGTGAGTTGATTCTTTGAACTGCACTGGTTCAGGTTTTGGCTGATGTAATGCACTGGTTCAGGTTTTGGTTAATGTAATGCTAGATCACTTTTACAGTACTGGCAAAAGATGTATTTGGACATAGTTGCGAACTCTCCACTATTCTCCTGACTTCAGCATACGAAACATTTCTAGACACTTAAGTTATCTGAACTTCCCTTTCCAATTTCCATTTTAGACACAAACAAGAAAATGCTGAGTGCTCACCCTAACAATTAACACATAATGGCAGAGAAATGCAATTATCACTATCATGAACAACCAACGAGCATTGGGTGCAAGTCAGGTTTCCACAAAAGGGCATCTTAAAATGTCCAAAACATTGAAAGCATCACATAGGGTTTGAAAAATAAGTTTCTACAGGACAATTAATATATCCAGCCTTTATTTTCTTTGGCAAATCAGACAAGTTGATGGTCAGGATCCTGTATTTTGTGCCATTAGAATATAAGGCCTCACAGTGCAATTAAGGTATCCAGCCTTAATATTCTTTGGCAGATTACCCAAATTGAAGGTCATTATCACATATTCTGCGCCAATCAACTGACCTTCCTTATGCAACTTGATCCTCTTAGCAGCGCAAACCTTTTGGTCAGCTAACTCGGAAATGAACTCTTCTTTTAAAACAAACAGAAGGTCAATTACTGACATCAACCCTCTCCAGAAGCTAAGTGTTTTGTGTGCTTACACAATTACAGACGTTTGTCCAAGTTTGATTTGACGTAAAAGGGAACCAAACTTGGTGGCTGAAACTGTTTCAATAAGCAGGTCTCCAGCATGGAGACCCTTTACGTTCTTTGGCTCACCAATGCATAAATGGATGTATTTGTTTACTCAGAAAGGAGGCATCTTTTGCACTTTGCCACAAAGATTACAGACAATGAGAAAAAGTGGACAATCATTGGTTTCATTGGCATTTACACTGCGGGCGGGAAAAAAGTGGGGGAGACAGTTCTGTATCTCCCGTTTCACTAGGCCGATTGACGAAACTCAAATTGCATTTTCCATGTCTCGGAAGCGCGACTTAGTATATAGATTAGATTTATATATTACTTTGTTCTAATATATGTATTTTGACACAAAATTAGACTTTTTCTGAAATAACATACCAATTTTTTTTTGCATTTTTCGATTCTACAACTCATAATATGCCTAAATATTAAATTTTTTAAAATTTGGTGCAAAATTTACGGACAAATTCAAAAATTTAACTTGGCGAAATTTTTCCAGTTTGACCCTAGAATAATTCACTTAGTGAACCTCTTAATATGTGGCAACCTATTTTCCTTCCCTTCCATTGTGCAGGGGAGGAAAAAAAAAGTCACATCATTTCTGCCTTTTTACACTATGGATGAGAGGAAAAAAAGTCTCATTTCTAATTTCAAATAATTTTAACAAAGTGCGTAAACCAAATTTTCGTTACTATCGCTTTAAAAAATTAGCCAAATTTCAAAACATGCTAATATATAAATTCATGTATATCTTTGGAAATTTTGAATAAAAAGCTGTAATTTTTTGTAGATATGCTTAGAAATACATTTACAGATCACGGTAAAAATTTATAGGTTATAATCCAAAAATTTTTTTGAAAAATTTATAAAAATTGCTTAAAAATAGAAATTTTAAAAATAAATCATAAAAGATCAGTGAATTTTATTTGAAATGAACCTAAATCTCAAACTGTATAGGAAGGACGCAAATAAGTTTCATAAAAAGTGAGATATTAATAATTACATACCAAACTGAATTAACGTTGAGGAGGTAAAATTTTGAGAGCTAATTTTTTAAAAACTACTTGCGAGATTTTTACAAAACTTGGGAGTTTGGCATAATTCGAGTCGTAGAATCGAAATATGGAAAAAAAAAAAAAAAAAGCATGCCATTTCAGAAAAAGTCTGATTTTGTGTTAAAATACCTATATTTGAACAATGCTATATATAAATCTAATACATATCCTAAGCTGTCCTTTCGAGACATGAAAAACGCAATTTAAATTTCATCAATCGGCCCAACAGAACGGGAGATATAGAACTGTCCCTTTTTTTTCTGTGCAGTGTACATATTTTCTTAGCAGTAGATTCATCAGGAGTTGGCAGCATTTGGATTGGTTTCATTAGAATCAGGTTTTTAGATAAAATAAATTGATACATTTGAAGAGGTTTGAAAGAAATAAGATTCGGGTCCAACTGCTCCACCCACCTCAGAGCCAAACAAGGGAACATAGAATCCTGTGTTAGGGCTAGCAAGACTTACACACAAACTGAAGTCTCATATCCAATTTTTCCAAAAGCAGGTACTCCTGAAAGCTTATCCCCAAGCCGCCAACACAAAAGTGAGGGCACCAGCCAATTGACATTTGTGAAGACAACAACGTTACCTGAAGTAGAGGCCAAAACAGTGCATTGGAGAAAGTACACCAAAGTTTACCTGAAGTGGAGTTGCTGTAGTACAACAAAATTTACCTGAAGTAGAGGTGTACCTGAAGTACAGTGTGTTGGATAAAGTATCTCTACCCTCAATTATGAGGAAGCTCCTTTCCAATGGCACTGGTGGCTGTGCATGGCACACGCGTAGGCGGTTTTCTTGACACCTGAAGCTAGAAACAAGAGTTGTAATAGAATCTCATGACGAGCTCCAACCTTGAAAGAGAGGAAAGCCACAAGGGAGAAAGTTAGGAAATAGTAATAACTAAAAGGAAGGGGAAAAGAAAAGAGGCTAGATCGCTGCGGATCCAGGATTGTGATCTCCATCTTACCACAAAGATGATCCCCTGAAGGACTAGGGTACCTTGGGATTTCAATACCAATCTTCACATAAAGTGGGCCTCTGAGGAACCAAAAGCTAACATAAGCAATCATACTGAAAGCTACATTTCTAATACAACTACCTTATACATAAGACCACAATTAAATGGAACCAAAGTGTAGTTGTATTAGTAAGAGTTCCCTGTATAGACATAATGAAAATAAAATCAAGCAATAATGTTCTAATTAACTGAATAATAAATATAATCCTGATTACATTTATCTGTCAATTATCACAAAAAACAGTAATATCCTGTTACTCATATGATTTAATTGTTATTTTTTAATGATTTATAGATCAGTAAACTCAGGAAAATAGAACTTTAAAATGGCATAATGCTTACTTTTTAAATTTCTTCATAAAAGTCAGGAATAACAATAATATTTCTAATAAAATCATGAAACACAAATGAAACAACTAAGGGGGAATGCATATTAAATGTAAAAAATTTAGAAAAACTATAATAATTAACCACTAACATATACAAAATTTGCCATAATGTAAAAATAGAATTTTCTCTTCCACAACAGAATTCTAAAGTGTTTAGTAAAATATTCTGAACTCCAAAAAAAATTCAATCTAGTTTTTGGTGAAAATATTAAATGTTATCCCCAAAAACTGATAACATTTAATATTTTCACAAAAAACTATAAATAAATTTCTTAACTTTATTTAAAGAATTAAATCTAATTTACTGAAAATGGTATTCCATAAAGTCCATAATTTAAAACATATGAACACATTCATAAACTTAACCAAAATTTGAAGCATACTATAAGTGCAACCTCATTGTCTATAAATCAGTAATCGCAGACAGCAAAAATTTTTGCTCATCTTATTAGCAAATTTTACAAAATAAAGCAATCTGGAGAAGCTTAATTTAAAAAACCTAACAATTAGTATGAAGGACTATTTTTGATAAGTGCATTATGTTTAAAAATTGAAATCCTGAACATTCATGGTGAAAATTTTTCTGTTCTGAAAGAATATTACCTATTACTAAACAGCAATTAGAAACTGCTATCCAACACCACTTATACTGTTTATACCTATTCCTTTCAACGTTATACATATGACAATAATTTTATACTTATATATTTGCTTAAATATCTGTCTGCATTTCATTTTTGTACAACTTTAAACAGCATTATTATCTCAAAAATTTATGATACAATTAATTATATTTTGAAAGAGATTCACATTTGAACTTTTCTTAAATTCTGATCTATAATGTACACAAGTTACCTTGGAATTCAATCAAAATTATTTTTAAATGTTGGCAATTTCATAGCAGTATAAATATAGTATCACACACACATACCAGGTTCAGCATAATTTTGTGGAGGCCTAAACAGTTCTGATTCTATATCTTCATCTAATGGCTGGAAAGCAGGTTCTTCTACTTTTTTTGAAGGCACGGTATGTCCATCCTGAAACAATGAAAATTATTATACTTTGTTCACACATTTAGAATTAATGACTTTTGTGTATTCAAATATATTCACACATACTATAACCCAAACCCTGCATCAACAAGTCAAATTTTGAAATTCAATGAAAGAGCACATTATGCAAAAAATAAATTACATTTATATTAAATAAATGCATATATCAGAATATAACTTCCTTGAGTTGTAAATATAATGTTTGATATTTTCTCTGGCTATCCACGCCCCACCCGAAAACTCACATAAAGTATTCAAAAGGTAATGCAGTATGTCATCAAATTTATTTTGTGGCTAGCCAGGATGCTGTCAAAAAGCACTTATGTGGCACCCCCGATATACACATTTGTTTTAGACCATATACAATGCTAAATTTGTGCAATTCTCTGATAAAAAAAGAAAAAAAAATATTGAAGGATTTCTCAAAAAAGGTAATTGCTTTATTACTGATGTTCCTTGCTTTTTTAATTTTATTGATTGATTGATCTTCCATGAAATTTGTAATGCACTGCTATTCAGAAATGTCTCTGGTGCATTAGCATGGCAACAATTTTTGAAACTTACTAAGGGATACCCTGCTATGAAAAGAACTTCTCAAGAAAATCACCAATGAGTTTGTAACTTTTTGGTGGATGTATCAATAATCAGAAAGTACCGAACTTTTAAACATTTACAAAGTGAGCTCAGTGCTGGTTTCTAAACATATTTCTGGGGTTCAAATTTTCAATAAAATTTAGTCTTGTGTAAGAAGTGGACTACATTATATATTTTATTAAGAAAGATACAATTACTGGCTTCTAAAGTTAGTGTCATATCACGGTACCTGGATTTTGCCAAACCAAAAAGTTTGCAAAAGACTTGCTTCTCAAAGCTTGATATCTGAAGTATTCCCTGATTTTTCTAATTAGCTAATTATAAACTGCTGAAATTTATATACTTATTAATAAACATGTTCCTGTATTATTATTTCAGTTTAAAATACCAGCATTTTTATAATGCTATTAATTTAATAATTTACTTCCGGTATATCTTCTGGTTTATATCTGGTAGTTTCATTAAAATTTATTATTGTACATAACAGTACATATACGCAATAATGTTATTAGTTTTATGTACCTGAGGAGGAAATAATATTCAAAATCACATTTAAACCTTGACGCGTGTTGGTTGCACCGATAATTTTTTTCCAATTCTCTTTCTGAAATTTTTTAGTGAAAACCAATTGATTACTTATATTTACCTCTAAATAACACAAAATGACTGCAGAAACACACATTTTTTAGGTCTTAGTACTTCAGATAAGATACCTTTTAAAATTTATTTTCAATGATACAAAATATATTTATAACACTTTGTTCTTTGACATAAAATAAAAGTTTTTTTGTCCTTACTTTACAGAGTTTTTTTTTTTAATCCATATATCTGAATGTCCTTATCATGTATGTTCGTTCTTATGATAGAAAAATTACATAAATGTTTATTTTTTCATTTTTTCTGGCAAAAGACGATTACCTTGAAAAATATCATAAAAAAAATTATTTACTTGTAAAATAATGCAAAAAAAATGACATATAATACAGATCTTAAATACTTTTTTTTAATTCGCAAATTTCATCATTTATTTGGAAATACGCACAGGAAAAGTTAATATTTTTTTCTCTACCTCTCTAAGTTTCAAATTCCTAGATATGCACTGGCTTCACTGTGCAACCACCACCCACAGATCGACGGGCAAGAGTAGACTTTATTTTTAATTCATATATTATTTGTCTCTAGGATCATAGTATTCAATTTCTAGAATTTTTTAGTTAAAACATTATAAAAACAATATCGTGACATCAAAGGGTTAAGGTACCAGTTAGGTTCAAGAATTATCTTTATATTGTTAAAATAATGAAATATGAAGTTGAATGATCTTCAGATGGTTGATCAGAAACAAACTGACATTTTAGCAGTCTTTATTTGAAAATAAATATTTACTGCTCCTTTTTTATTTTTGTTCTCAACAAACATATATCCACTAGAACATTACAAAAGTAGTGTTTTCACCTGGTATGCTGTAAAAGCTTTTAACATAGTGTACACTCAAAAATGGCTCTAGATCAGTGGTTTTCAGCCTTTTCTACTTCATGCATCCATTTGACAACTACTAGATCATTTCCTACTTCCTTTCCAAAGCTTGAAAAATACATACGTACACTTATTTAAATTATTTTTTAACATGTTTTATGTATTAAAGAAGAAAAAGTATAAAAAATGTTGGCAAATACCAAAACTTGAATGAAAAATAGTTTTTATACTCATAAACTAAAATTAAATATTTAACAGCTAAATAAATGGCTGACTGCATTTTCCCCTGAAACTAAGAAATTCTCTCTTAGGTTTGAATTCTTCTCTGGTTGAGAACCCCTGCTCTAGATAAAGTCCCACAGTACATTTTTTAACAGATGCTGCCAAACATTTTCAAGAGACTGAATAATTCTTCAAATGCAAGTGTGTACTTCAAATGATTTTTGGGGGGGAGGGGGGAATTACATTTTGGCAGTTCTTGATTTGAAGTTGAATTATGCTGTATTTCACAATATTCAAAATTTTGAAAATAATTTTCCTTATAATCACAAAGAATGCCTGTAAAAATCGATAACATTTAGCATTTCAATACACTTCCACAAACCCAAACATTACTAATAAAATACTTTTTTCCCAATTTGGCTTCAGAATGAGTCTTTTTCCTTATTCTTTTGGTATATCTCATCAGAACAATCCATAAAATGACACAAAACTAAATTTTAATATGATAAATGAACTGTTAGACTTGTTAAACAATTTTCTATTATAAAAGCACAATATTTAGACACTTGGTATTTCTAGATGTTTCTAGGAATTATAAGCAGCATTAATATCCCATGATTCTGGATAATGCAATACAAATTTTCCTTCGTTTTTTACATATTATACTTGCATGAATTAGCAATTCTTACAATAAAAACGAAACCTAAACAAAGAAACTGTCATGCAATGTCATAATTCAAGGCAGTTCAATGTCAATATGATATTATTGCAATAGGGTGGTACATTTTTTACTCTGAATGCACAGCAAGTCGAAGTGAAAGGGCATTGCATGCTGCATTATACATCTGAAAAGTTTTATTAAATAATGTAGGAGGCAGTAGTGCTTAACAATTAAAAATAATCCTTTATATAATGCATGCTTGAGAATGCCATCATAAAATTTTATTTTGTGCAAGTCTGGATCAGCACTGAATTATCAGAAGATGGTTTAATCAGGTGCCCAATGCACAAGATCCAAGAAAAGGTAAGCAAATTTATTTGTTTTTACCTTTAACTTTTAAGCAGCCAAACTACATATATACAGTAAAACATTTTAATCTTGATATTTTCTACACATGCATACTGAAATGCGTCCAAGCAGTTAAAGTAGCACACATATCGGAAGAAAAAGAGTAAAGGTATAAACTGGAAGGGTCATTTTGGAGTTAGTCAAGATAATACATCGTATTCATGGTTTTTTGAGGAAATTTAGAAGTATGGGAGAGTTATTTGAGTTTTGAAATATCGCATGTTTCTTGTAGATGATTTCCATTTCAACAGCTTTTGTAATTCATGGAACAAAGCAAGTAAAGATTGCTTTTTAAACCAATGAGTGCTAATACAAAATCAATAAAATCATGTAATCAACTGGAAAAGGTAGAGAAGCATTAGATTAAATTCAGAAGAAATAAACAGAAGGACTTTACATCAAACTGAGGTGGTGGCTGAGCAGGAACAAACTGGAATGATTGCTCTGGTGATGCATTTTTGGCTGTCGTTGCAGCTTGAAGAAGGGGAGTTGGTACACCCACTGATGGTGTGCGCGCAGTCGGAGCAGAAACAGATTCTTTACGTTCATCATAATCATCATAATCTTCTCTTAAGCTCATTTTCCTCTGGCGTTCCTGTAAAAATACATGATAATACGAAACAAAATAATAAAACATATACATTAGAAGATTAACAGATTTAAATTAATGAAGTATTATATACCATGCATAAATAATAATACACACGAAGCAAGGCAAAATATATGTGATCATATAAATCTTGACAGCATCCAATGTATGGCAATAAAGCACATACTGAAAATGACTGCCTTCTTCCTGCATGGGCTGGGAAACGTGCAAAACAGCTTAACCAATGACCCAACATGTGTGTTTGCATAGGACAGCAAAGTGGCTTAATCTGCACAGTTAACAAATAGTTAATTGGAAATGGAGTGTCAAAAATTACTAGAGCTCATCCTGGTTCTATGTCCACCAACGTCTTGATAATCTGATCATGGTTGAATATGGCAGGTGCAGCTGAACATTCATTAGCTGCACCTATAACAATCTCTCGTGACATTTATAATGCGCACAGCTTTCTCTTTTAAAAAGGGCTGATGAGTCAGAGTCGAAATCTGAGTCAGGCAGATTTTTGGGTAAAAGGAGTTGGAGCTGGAGTCGTTAAAAACACGTCGACTCAGACTCCAGTTTTTGTTGGACAATTTCAATTTGAAACGAAATTAAAGTGCATTGAAAGAAAAAAAAATTATAACAAACAGAGTTATTACTTTTATTTATGGACTATATACACTAATAATATTAAGTTATTTTCCATTTGATAGACAAATTAATAAATAAATGGATGATTTTTGTCATTATTAAATTGATTAATTTAGTTACTTCTTCAGCTCATAAAGGACATTACTGTAGCATAACTTACAACAAGAAAAAGAAAAAAGCTACAATCCAAAATGCATCAAATGCTACAAATTGTGTTGGTACCCATGCTACAAATCTCATTGTTAAATTTAGGCCAGCAGCAAGGACTTCCAAAAGTGATGCCATTCTTAGGCGAGCAGGCAAAGGAGCAATTATTGATCAAGCAACACAACGAGGAAGCACATATTTGATGATAAAGAGATTGTTAGAATTGAGAACGCTTTTAGAAGATGTAAATAACCCTAATGTTTCACTAAGAGAAAGACTGGAATGATCTTGCAGAATTGGAAACTCTACTTTCTACACCATACATAGCCACAAAAAAGCTACAATCTGAAGAATTAACAGAAGGCTTGTTTCTGCAATAATGGAAAAATGTGATGTTTGTTCTTTCTAAAATGGGATGGCTTATTGCAGAAGGAATAAATTTCTCAATGAAGAAAAGAGAAACTAGTTTGGTAGACAGTGAAATCTTGCTGGGTTCAATATATGTAGATCCAAAACATCGAATTTTGTTGGAAGATGAACAAATTAAAAAGGCAAAGAAAGTCATCTATGAACTTTCACTAAGAATGAAATTCTCAGAATAACTGGAGTATTCAAATCAAGATAGTTAGGCACCAGACATTGCAACTGTGTCTCTATCATCCTCTTCCATTGACGAATTTGATTTTGAGAAATATTTGGATTATATTGAAATACCGTCTTTTTCCGAAAATAAGACACTGTCTTACTTTCTTTTTTGGTCCAAAATACGCGCTAGGGCTTATTTTCGGGGGAGGGTAAAAATAAAAGTATATTTACATATTTTTATTTAATATTCATTTTACACAGAATACAGGAATTTAAATTTATTCAATTACAGTCATGTCATCTTCTTTTGGAACATCGTCATAAATAAAATTCTGAATTATATTCTGATTTTCTTCCAAATCCATTTCCTGTTGAATCATTGGTCCGAATCTCTCATGTCGTGCGATATAGCTATCGTTAAATGAATACTTCTTGTCTAAGTAGCCTGTTCGTAGTGCATTGGAAACATCACTATCAGTTATTTTGTCCCAGAAAT
>KK121264.1:36148-46510 GCA_000611955.2 Stegodyphus mimosarum | reverse complement strand
TAATAAAGCTTAATGATTCTAAAAACAAAGAAAATATTTATTCACAAAATCTTAAAATTACATCTATGAAAAATTTTGTATAAATTTTGCTTATTCCAGAGACTAGATCAGTCGCATGTTCTGCTAACTCAGAAATAAAATAATGTTTTCTTATCACTTTTCAGTTTAAAAGAAATTCATTGAACGTTCAATAACTTCTACAAATAATTTCCAGAAGATTAACAAGGAAAATTAAAAAATACTTGCAAGCAGATGAAATTAGAAATGACACAATGAATATTAAATCATTGACACTCTTTAATATGAAAAAATATTAATAATAATATTGTTCATTGCTACATTTTTTAAAATTAGAAAGAAAAATTTCTTTTCAAAGCATCTTAAAAATTCTGACTAGTGATGTAACAGCTACACATAAGATTCTATAAATCTCATATAATGTTATGATCATGCAATCTTATTTTTAGCTAGCTTAAATATTTCATTCTACTTTTCAGCATTTAAAATTCTTCTATGAACATCAAAATTCATACCATGACCATTTCTAGCATAAACATTTTCTAAAAATTAAAATAATATATTTTAAATCAGTAAAAGTCATCACAAATGAGAGTGATAAAATTTTAATTTCAAGACTTTTTATGCAGCAACATTTGATAAATACTTTAAATTATTCCGACTATTATTATTATTTCATTTTGTATCACACACTAACAAAAATTCAAAATCAAAATCAATCTCCAAGCATTTGGAAAGCAAACAGAAATTAGGAGCACCTTGGCGTTCTCAGGAAACTGCTACTTAGGATTTATATTAAAACTAATTCACAAAAAGCCATGCAATGTTATTTCTTCTGTTAAAAAATGGCAAAAGCCAAACAAGCAGCATTATAATTACACAGTATTGTTGAAGTGACAGATCAGACAAGTCTCAGTATATTTATAGGACTGACCAATCTGGGATTGGTGTTTGGGCACTTTTTCGATATGTTGCCACCCAACAGCACACTTGTCTTGTCGATCAGTAAGTACACCATACTTTCCACCAAATCCTAAAGTATAATCTGTGAAGCAAGTGAAAATCATTAACAATAATTGAAGAAAACTTAGGAAAAACACTGCGTCCACAGTTGGACAAAAACTGATGATATACTACACACAATTAAAAATCATAAAATTTAATTTTGACAAAACTATTTACTGCATGTTGAAAACAAACAATTAAAAAATATAACTAATCTTAATTCTAAAAAATATATAAAATAAAAAAGCTAATAATAATAATAATAATGATAATAAAAACATTCTTATGAAAGTGGAAAATCATTTTTTCATCGACATGAAATCTATCTATGAGGCAAATAATGATTTGCCTCATAAACATTCTGTAATAACTTGGCAAGTTTGGGGACACGCTTGACAAAACACTCTGAAGCTTAATTAAAATGCTGCTCTAATTACACAGCTATTTTAAGAGTTAAAAAGATAAATCAGCCGAACAAGCTGATACATATTTATTTAAATATTTAATGCACACACAAGAAAAAAAAAAGCCCTTGTTATTTGATTGTTGCGAGACCGAATAGAATTTGAAATATTTAAAATTTTCACAAACTGTAAGCATATAAAATATTAAACTGCAAACATATAACTGCAAAACATGGAAGAGAACGAACATTATATTTGTTTTGGGAGATACTCATAATGTGAGTATATCTTTTAAGGTTGCTTATGTGAAGTGGGGCATTAATTTTCTGCCCTTTATATATATTTAGACAATATTTAGACTGAGATATTTTGACAACAGATACATACTTTCCCAGCATTTTTAAATTTATAATTAGAACTTGCTCTAATACTGTGAAGAAATTATCTTCTTTGAATTCTCCTGTATTCCTGTTTCCTCTATCAGCCTAAATAAATAACTTAAAATTCTCCATATAATTACTATCAGAGTTATGGAACCTATTTTAATACAATAAAGACAGAAAATTCTACAATACCCTATAAAATTTTAGTTTGGTACATTACTTTCAATATCAACAGGAATACATTGCACATTTTACATTGCTTTACAATCACAAAGTTTAGAAAAACTCCAATATAATTAGACAAAAACAAAAAATTTCTTATTATTAATTAAATGTTATTTTACTAGGGATAGATCAATAAGTATATTCAACCTCATATTTCTTAACTATTACTCATATGTTACGAACTGATATAATACTAAAATCATATCTAAAAAATTAACTTTAAAATGCAAAAATCAGAGGACTTCCCTGCTTCTTACAGAATTTAATTCTTAGAATTGCACGCACAATATCATTATAATGCAATTTAATAACTTGAAAAAGTCTGAATGCTTTTCAAGGAAGTACCAAGAAAATACTTTTTTAACAAGAGAGAAAACACATTTTTTGAATAAAAAATTTTTTTTTCATTATTTCTAAATAAAAAATTATATCCTTGAAATTCAAGGAAGCAGGAAAACACTCAGCAATAAAAAATTCGATTTACTCCGAAAATTTAACACTAATTTAATTATGCTTTCAAGCATCCATTCAACTTAAAAAAATTCTGTTACATTAACACTGTATTTAAAAAAATAAACTTCACTCTGAAGCATAAACTACTTTTTTTTTTCCCAAAACATGCAAAAATTTTAGTTTATATAACATTTTTAATATTGTGCTAAGAAAGAATTTGGTTCAAAAAATAAAAGCATTCAGCCCTTTTAAATTGTTAATAAAAATTTAGAACTAAACTGAAAACCTTTGTTTTTTATATATACTTTTAAGTGGTTATTATCAACTTTTAGCACCATAAATTACTTACAATTACTCAACAATTAAAACGAAACATATACACATGCATAATATTACAATAATCAGCTTTTTCAAATTATATATCAAATCTTAATTAGTTAGTGAAAAAGGCTGAATTTGAATATTATCAAATTTAGTTTATCAAAACTCCTACATAAATTTGAACTATGAAAAATGGTTTAAAATATGTTCTCAGGTATAGAGTTTCCAACAAAATCAAAACCTAGTTTGAAAAAAAAAAACAACTCAAAGGGTCAAATTTTAACAATCAGATAAAAAGCTCTTTTGAAGTTTAATATGGTTTTTAGCAGTAGAGATTATCAAGAGACACGGCCCAAGTGGAATCACAAAACACTTTATGGGATATTAGATGAACATGCATTTAGACTAACATGGGAATGCTGTACATCTTCTGTACATTTAAAAAGTGAAAAAAAAAAAGTAATGCAATTCTATAAAAATATTTAATGTTTTTAATTGTGAATTAAGAGCATTTTTATAGAAATTATCATGAATTAAATGTATTTTTTATTGAAATCAACCATATTAAAAAGTAAAAAAATATGTTAAAGAATTGCATTGATTGCTTTTAAATAGTTTAGTCTGTAGTAAAGGACAGATTAAATATGAAAGAATATTACATGTTTTTCAGAAAGGCTGCAGTCTCAAATGAAGAGTGAAACAACGCATTAAAGTGAAAAAATATACAATGCAATTCTACAAAATATTTAATGTTTTTTATTAGATACATCATGAATTACATGTACTTTTATTTAATCGAATCAGAGTCAAAAGTAAAAAAAAAAAAAATTCTTAAGAAATGCATCCACTGTTTTTAAATAATTTAGTTTGTTCATCAATAACAGATAGATTAAATTTGAAAGATAAATACCTTATAGTTTGTCAAATGGCAACAGACTCAAACGTAAAGTGAAACAATGCAAAATTATGTTTAGAGACTAAGAGCCCTTTGTGGCTATAAGCAATACATGAAGGATGAACAGAATATGTCATTTTTAAATTTATCTACCTTTTTGAGAAGGGTGCTTCTCCATTTTCTCTTGATAATCCCACCCAACAGCAGACTTATCTTGCCTTTCTTTATCAATACCAAACTTGCCACCAAATCCTTTGGCATAATCTTTCTGTGATTCATGCTTTTCTGTTTTTTCTAAGTAATCCCACCCAACAGCATTACGATCCACTCTGTCTTTCTGTACACCATATTTTCCACCAAATCCAGATGCATAATCTATAAAAAATAACACAATATATACAAGAATTCTAGTATAATTCATTTCCATTGTTTATATTTCAAAATACAAAGAACAATCAACAGAAGTATTCATTATGGCCATATGAATACCCCAACTCTGCGGCTTTACAAATTGCATGTGGGCCAAATGTATGATCTGCACATTCCTTTTTATCAAACATATAAAATGTTAACTTAATTTAAAATTTTATTTTTATTCTATTAAACTCCAATTATAATGATGGAAAGAAAAATTCAAGTTTATACTTATTTTCTGTCTGATATCTAAAAGCTTAGTATCTGTTAGGAATTTCTGTTAGTTATGCTTTGCAATTCAAATGGATTGACAGTTAAATATTAAATTTTCAGACTGGCATTTATTTCAAATAATTCTAATATATTGACATATTCAATTAACCATTAAATAGCTTATTTTTAATTTCAACAAATAATAGTAACTCTCTAAAACAAAACTTGAGAATAAATAATGAAAACTTATTCATTTTTATTTATTAAATTTTTCTTCTACACATACAGAAAAAATACATATATTTGCTTGTAAATCATTATAAACTTCTTTATTCCTTACTAGCTTTCAGCTACAACACCTGAAGCATAATACTACAAGGGCAACAACTTTGTGCTGGGTACAGATTTAGTTGCACCTGCTGCTTTCCAATCTTGCAGATTTCTTTGTTTCTGATGAAGAGCGAACTGTACCTGTTTGCTCTCAAAATCGAATGAATTCTTGACTAAATCTACACTAATACATGACTGTTGCTTTGCTAATTTTATGTTTAACTTTGTCATGGTTCTCTTCTGTTTTGACCTGATGGGATTTCAATTTTTATAAAGTTTGTAACCTTAGAGAAAAATTACTAGAAACTACCTTCATCACAAACTGTAGATATTCATTGGTCAATCTGGCTCATTTCTCAGATATAGTAACTTTCAACTGTAGAAAACAGTTTTTACATATAAATGCACGCCCAAATAAAATAATTATTCTTATTGCAAAAATTCATAATTAAGGATATTTATCTTTTGACAAGTGCAAATAAAAATTAGTTAAATCTATATCTTCAGATCTTTGAATAAGATTTACATTACAGCATGAATTAATTAGCTCCACTTGTAGATTTTCTAGGCCGTTACTCATGTTTGTTTTTAGCAATCAAAGTAAAGTAACTCCCAATCCGTAAAATCTTGAACTTTTACTTCCAATTCTTGTCAGAACAATGCTGATTAATTCACATGAAATATATTTATGGTTTGGGTAAAATTACTTAAGGGACTGCTAATGAATGGTCAGCCATTTTAAGGCCACTGCCCTAACTTAATACATTGTACAGCAAACAAAAATTTATGGACTGAAAACTATTTTTAATAATGCAGACATTAGGAATTGAACCTGCATCTTCAATACAGTGTGTTGATATGTTAAATAACTAAAAAGATGACACTGGGGAGAAGTATTTAATTCTTTACCCACACAATAAACTGAGAGGAAAAAGTCTCTCCTAATTATGGAGTTAAAAATACTTAAAGTATACAGTGCCTAACGACAGCCCGATGGGTTCTAATCAGACATGGAACATACATCATTAATATAACACACAAATATGGAATACGCAAATGATATTAGGAAAGTGTTTTACTTCTTCATATTTTTTCCTACCCAAAGAGAACCGAGATGATGAAGAAACCCAGCTGACCAATCTCATGTTGGGGACAAATTATTACAGACCATTTTAGTTCAGTTGCTACTACAGATCATTCCCTGTTATGTTCTCCATCAAAACTAGGACTGTACCTGTACAATCAATGATGAAATTATGGTGTCCTGCCAACATCTATCTGCAGATATAAGCAGATTAAAATTTTTGCAGTGAAGAATACTCTAAAACACTGATCTTAGATTTGCAATCTCTGAAGTAATTTTATGTTGGCTGTGAATATATTTTAAGTATGCATTTATTGATATACAATGCTTATAGTTAAAAGACAAAGATATTGACTGTGCTTACGTTCACAACTACTATTGAAGGTGAAATGATAGAATGAATAGATTGGGGCTTTATCACTCCATATTACCTCACTGTTCATTTTTCAAATTCCACAATGGAATTCTGTTATTCCTACTGAAATTTTACTTCAGTTTCTTTCCACTGCTGGTAAATTCCACAAGTAAGTACCTTAAAATTAAGGCAGAAAATATCATGATTTGTTTATAAGAACTGTTGGAACTTGGAATACAACAAAAAGAATGCATATGAAAATGGTGATGTTGCTTGACTGAACAATTGTTATGAACAGGATTGCTTGAAGAATGACAATGTTCATGACTGCCAAAGTTCGGCACATTCTGAAATTTGGTGACTTTTGTTAAGGTCGTTGTAACACCATGTAAGTTTGAAAACAACCTATATGTAAAATTAATGTATAACTAATTTGCAATACTGCAGGTAGTAGATATTTAGCAGCAAGTAATTCTGTGGAAGTCAAAACATGAAGAAGTATCACTGAAATGCTTAATTACTTCAAAATAAGAGAAATAGAAACTTCAATTCTTACCTTTATTATCTATTAAATTCAGTTTTGTAGTTTAAACATAAATTAACCAAACATAAGCCATTAACCTCTTCGCAACGGGCGAATCATATATGTATTTCGAACGGACGCATGTGAGGCCCAGGCGGTTCACCCGTGCACTCCTGGAGAACTAGCCTAGTGAACGGGCAGTGCAGATATGCATTTTAAGCTGAAATAATTTTTAATAGCGACTAGATGGCACTCTGTGTCCATTACATTTAAACTGAATGTAGGTTTAGTATTCTGACCTTCAGATTGTTTATATTCTGGCTGTTTTTTTGTATTTTGCTTGTCAGCTGTGGCTGGGGAGGGGGGAAATCGTAATGTAAACAAGCGCAGCTTGGCTCTTTAACTTTTCACGTGATATAAGCATTCTCGCTTCTGATAGCTCTCCGAACACTTTTTTTTTGTTTGTTTTCGCTACTATGTGGGGTTTTATAGGGTTTCAGCACCAGTTTTGTTACAGTTTGTATTGCTTTTGGAATATTTTGCGCACTTCTCTTGTTATTTCGGAAAGCCTTGACTCTAGATTATTATGGCGAGGAAGCGTTATTTATCAGAGGATGAATATACTTGTATGGTAAATGAACCAACTAGCGATATAGATGAAAGTGATGATTCATTTGCTAAAGAGTTAAAAAGTGATATTTCTAACGATTCTGACACGAACTTTTTGTCAGAGACTGAGCTGGCTGAATGCCTGCCTTCCACATCCCGTAAAAGTTCGACTGAAGATACTTCATCTTGGACTCGAGAGCTTGAGGAATTGCATCCTCACACATTTACTGGAATACCGGGAACAAATTCTGTAGATCACGCAGAAAAAGAAATTGATTTCTTCAATATTTTCTTTGATAATGATCTTTTAAATTTGTTGTTGAAAAAACAAACAGTTTTGCAGAAAGCACTCAAAGAAACCATCAACTTCTAAATCAGCCAGATTTTCAAATCTAAGTATTGAAAAGATAAAAGTGTTTTTTTGCAATGATAATACTGATGGGCATTATCAAGAAGCCTAATTTGAAAATGTATTTTACTACAAATGAGATATTTGCTACTCCATTTTTCAACAAAGTTATGCCTAGAGATGTTTTTCTCAACATTTTAAAATTTTTGCATTTAACAAGGATGCAAAAAGTTGGAAAAACTTTGATTAATTGTTGAAAACCTGAAAAATAAGTTTAAAAGAACCTACACGCCCGAGGAATATATTTGCATTGATGAATCGCTTTTTGCTTGGAAAGGACGCCTTGGCTTTCGTCAGTATGTTCCATCGAAAAGATCGCGCTACGGCATAAAAATATATAAATTATGCGAATCAGTATCCGGTTATGTTTGGAAGAAATGGTTAAATCTGGCAGAAAAGATAAGAGTTACTGGAGAAGACATTTTAAAACCTAGGTGTATTATTGATTATAACAAAAACATGGGTGGTGTAGACATAGGAGACGGAGTTATGACACACCATTCAAGTTTTAGAAAATCGATGAAATGGTACAAAAAATTATTCTTTGGGCTTATGGATATAACCATATTCAATTCCCACATTCTGTATGACAAAAAACACGGCACTAAAACGCGGCTTCTCCAATTTAAGATGAAATTAATTGAGCAAATTTTAGAGAACTATGAAAATTCTAGAGATGAAAAGCAGTTTACAGTAAGATCTGTACCAGCGGCTATCCGATTATTTGGTAGGCATTTTCCTACACTTAATCTGAACAAAAAAGGAGAAAAAAGCCGCAGAAAGTGCATTGTTTGTTCACAAAACACAACAAACATTTTATGCTTGCAAATCATGCAACGTAGGACTTTGCGTTTCTCTCTGCTTCGAGATTTTCCACACTCAGTCTTCATTTTAAATTTTATTATTTCTTTTTGTAAATAGCCCTTGTCGTATATTTTTTATTAATGTGAAAGTATATTAATGTGTTTTGTCAATTAAAATTTTGGAATAATTGGAATAGCAATTTCAAAAATTATTTCTCAAGGTAAGCAAACTTTTTTTTATATATTTTCTTATAAATTGAAGGGAAAACATTATTAAAGTCTAGTTTCAATGCTATAAGACAGATTACGTAATAATCTAAAATACTACCAAAAATAATGGTGGTAGGACTCTTTAACTTAATTATTTGCAATTTTTTTTCTAAACTTAGGCCTAGTGGAGTAAAACCCCCGTCCTGTAGCATAATTCCTTTCACTTCCGCTTCGTCCTGAGCGTGCATCTTAGACAAAGACACCCCGTCGTCAAAAGGTTAACAGGACGTTATATGCTTGCTTTTCACATGCAAATGTTTATACAGTAGATATATATAACAATTAAAGGTTTAATAACTAACTTCACTGAAAATGTATTCTCTTTTTAGAAAAATAACCTGCCCCCTCTCAGTGAGAGGAAACCAATAGATTTCGATATTGTGCAAAAAAGGTGCATTTTTGTTAAACTGAATAGAGGAAAGGAAAACAAAAGCAACAGAACTCAGACACGTAAATTACATTGGCAATTTTCGCATGATTGAATAAAAGTAAGGTATCATACTGTGACAGTAAAATTTAATACTTATTTAATTTGGTAATAAGTGGTAAAAAAAAATGAACTTCAAAATTCTAGCATTCATTTTCAAAACTATCTATATAACACATATTGAATTAAAATGCACTTTATAAAAATAAGTAAATAAAATGGGCACCTTTCTGTGAAGCATGTTTGTCAAGTTTTTCATGATGATCCCATCCAACTGCAGACTAAATGAGGAAATACATTATTATTATTATACTGAGATACAAAGAAGTACAGTCTTCACAAAAATAAAATAAATAAATAAAAAAGGAAGGACAGCTTTACATCTCCTGTTCTACTGGCCAATTGATGAAATTTAGTTTCCATTTTACATGTCTTGAAACTATATCTTAGGATATAAATTAGATTTATATATAGTACTGACTTGATGCATATGAGTTTACATATAGTACTGTTCTAACTTAGACACAAAATCGGACTTTTTCTGAAATACATAGCAATTTTTTCCGTATTTCAAGTTTACAACTCAAATTATATCTAAATATTAACTTTGTAAAATTTGGTAAGAAACTTACCATGCATTTTTTGGGGGGAGGGGCCAAGAATAATTTCATTTGACGAAATTCTTAATTTACGGTTAACTTATTTTCCTTTTCCTTTCACTATGCACAAGTGGAAAAAAAGGGCACATCATTCATTCTTTCGAATAATTTTAACAAAGTGCATTTGGTGTTATTATCATTTATAACAAATATGCCATACATCAAAATGTGCCTATATAAAGTTCTGTATATATTAGGAAATTTTTAATAAAAACTCTTTAATTTTTTTGCAGGTATGCCTAGAAATACATCTACTTTAAGGTAATGGTAAAAATTTTATATTTCAATTTTTTTTTTAAATTTTAAATGTTTCTAAAAAATACAAATTTAAAAAATAAATCGGAAAATATCTGCAAATTTTATTTAGACTGAACCTAAATTTCAAATTGTGAAAGAAGAACTCGGGTAAGTTTAATAAAAAAATATATAACCAAATTATCACTGAAGAACTAAAATTTTCAGAGCTAATTTTTTAAACACTACTCATGCAATTTTTAGAAAATTTGGCATTTTGGCACAACTTCAGTTGTACAATTGTAGTATAAAAAAAAAAAAAAAAAAA
>KK121264.1:0-35838 GCA_000611955.2 Stegodyphus mimosarum | reverse complement strand
AAAAAAAAAAAAAAAAAAAAAACAGACAGTATGTCATTTCAAACGAAGTCCAATTATGTGTCAAAATACCTCTGCTAGAACAATGCTTATTTAGATCTAATACATATCCTAAGTTGCACTTTTGACACATGAGAAACACCAAGTTAAATTTTGTCAATCGGCTCAGTTGAGAGAGAGATATAGAACTGTTCCCTTTTTATGTGTATGTGTGTGCACAGTGTACACTGTACCAAAAAAAAAGGGGGAGGACAGCTCTATCTCCCATTCTACTGGGCTGACTGACGAAATTCAACTTGTGTTTTTCATATGTCGAAACCACGACTTAAGATATATACAGCATTGTTCCAATATAAGTTTTTTGACACAAAATCTGACTTTTCTGAAATGACACGCCATTTTTTTTCCACATGTCGATTCTACGACTCAAATTATGCCTAAATATTAAATTCTGTAAAATTTTATGAAATTTACAGAGAAATCTAAAAATTTATCTTGACGGATTTTTTTCAGTTTGCACCAAGAATAATTCACTTGGAGAACTTCTTAATTTATAGCAACCTATTTTCCTTTCCTTTTTTTTTTTCATTGTAAATGAGTGGGAAAAAAAACACGTTCATCACCTTCAAATAATTTTAACAAAGCGCAATTTGGTGTTATTATTGCTTCACCTACTTTAAGATGATGTTAAAAATTTTACAGGTTATAATGCAAAATTTTTTTTAAAACTTTATAAAAATTATTTAAAATACAAATTTAAAAAATAAATCATACAAAATCTGCGAATTATATTTGGATTAAGGACAAATTTTGAATTCTGAAAAAAGGAATCAAGCAAGTTGAATAAAAAAGGAGATATTAATAAAATATATGTCAAATTCAATTAACATTGAGGAGCTAAAATTTGGGGAGGTAATTTTTTAAAAACTACTTGTGCGATTTTTACAAAACTTGGCAGTTAGGCGTAATCTGAGTCGTAGAATCGAAATAGGGAAAAAATTGGTATGTTATTTCAGAAAAGTCCGATTTTGTGTCAAAATACCTATATTAGAACAATGCTATATATAAATCTAATACATATCCTAAGTCACACTTTCAAGACAAAAATACAAGTTGAATTTCGTCAATCGGCCCAGTAGAACAGGAGATACAGAACTGTCCCATTCTTTTTTTTTTCTTTTGTGCACTGTACATAAATTATATCATTAACAAAAATGTACACACACAAATGATTCGGAATATGTTTATTCACATAACAAAAATAAGCAACTTGATGCTGTGATAATTGGAGCTTTGGTTGCAAGAGCTGAAGCAGCTGTTTGATAACGGGATCCTAACAACGCCGGTATTGACACCCTTGTTAGGATGAAATGAATTTTAAAGGGGTTAATAATGAATATGGGGTCAATCGGGCATAAATGGCTAAACATGCAGCTAAACAGCTAGTATAATGAAGAACCTAATGATTACAAAAAAAATTTATTCATGAAACTGGTAGTTAATTGTTTATCAATATAAAGCTGTATCATGAAATAGTAAAGAAGGTATACAAATATAAAGCAAAAATTACACTAAATTTATTTAATATATTTTTAAATAAATAAATTTTTTATCCAATAAGTACAACATAATAAAATATAACTCACGAACACAAGAAAACACAAATGCAAAATTAAAAACAAGACACAGAAGGTTGAATATTTTAGAATGAAGTGATTTCAGAATCAGGCAAATTCACGCCATATTCTAAAAAAACTGCAGCAATACATCACGTGAAACCATCTATTAATTAAACTCATACTTTTGTGCAATTAGAATCAGTAATTTTTTGTTACTGAAAACCTGTTTATGTTGTAAAATTAAAACTAAAAACATTAATGGTAATGGGAATTAATATGCCATTTTCTTCAAAACTTTTGTTCATATTCTTAATCTAATTGTTATCTTTAAATTATTTACATGACATTATTTATATTCTGATTATATTGTACACTGTAATATTTTACAGAAAAAAGAGTGATGTAAAGGGACGGCTGATGCAAGAAAAGAGCTGGGAATCCCAGTTCTAAATCATAAGCTATTAAAATATAGAACTGTAACACATTTCTTTATAATCTATGAAACACTAAGCAATCATTAACAATATTAAGAATAAGTTAACAAAGTATTTGTATCATTGTAATAATGAGTTAGCATAATGGCTTTTAAAGTTAATTACCTTGCTTATTGGGTAATTAAAGTAAATTACATGAAGGCAGAGTTCTTGATAACAAAAATTTTTTTTAGAGTTTTGCCTAAGATTTTCAGGATATTTTATATACTTGTTCTATCCGGTGCATTTTGTACACTGAAATGGTCAGGCCTTTTAATTTTTCTCCTGCATCTTGCCTTCTGTTTCATTACAGAAGGATGATATTACAGGAGCTGCAGAATCAACAAGTTATTCTTTCTTCCTTATCTTCATGAATTAATGTGCACAGATATAAATGCATTACCAAATATTTGTTCTATCTCAGCATTACCCACATTTTCATGATTACAGCCATGAAAAAATTTGTGCTAGACATAGCTGCTTAAAGAACATTTCCTCCTGCAGAGATATTTACTTACTTTAACTTTTCTGTTTGTTTGTTTCTAGCTTTTTCTGGCAATTTAAAAAAAAATAAAAAAAAAAAAAAAAAAAGATAAAATGTTATCCAACTTTTTTCGCTGGTACGGCTTTCTACACTAACTATAACTGTTCATACTATAAAGTAGTTAAAGGTAATGATTTGGTCTTTCTTCAACTGTTAATTTATTTATTTATTAGTAGTATATTATACACTGTGCCTTTTTCCCTCCTGCAACAATCCTAACTACTGGAAATAATAACGATAAAAAACACAAAAAATAAGACATGTCTACATAAAAAGTGACACATGAATGAGAAAAAAATCACTATTCTCATGACTACAAAATACTATCATAATGTTCTACAAATAACCAATTTTGATGATAATAAATTCCAGTGATAGTTAAGTGGTTAAAATGGCTATAAAACAATAAATATTTCTATGCAATTTATTTTTAAAAATCTAGAATACTTACATGACTATACTACATTATCAAACATAATCTAGATACAAAAACTAAACAAATGGCCAAATAATTACACAATTAATACATCATACAGCATTTTGCATATTAATGTAATATAAAAATTAATTCAGCAGTAGCTAAAGTTTGTGTAAGTTGGAAATGCATGTCAGAATTCAGAAATAACCCAGAACTTAAATTTTTACTCTGCTTTAAAAATAGTAAAACAATTCTTGAACAGAAAAACTATTACAAGTAAATTAATAAGAATTTGCATATTTTACTGAACACATTTATAAACATAAATATACAATTCTGGTTGCTGCTTTGTATTTAGAATTTGTTTTGATAATATGCAAATCTTAAAATTTTTTACGAACACTGAACTCATTTTATCTCTCCTCCCCAAGACAGATAATTGAGTATTTTCATCTGATTTCTAATTGTTTCCCAAATTGTAACCGTAACTGGTTTTAAAACAAGTAAAGTGAAACTGAAAGATGTACATGTGTTTGCAGTAGTAAAAATAACTTCAAAAATATTCTTAACCTTAACTGTCCAAACATTCACCTGAACAAAAATATGTTTCAATTTATTCGATCATGACAAAGCAAGTGAGGAATAATATCTGGCCAAGGGAATGGTGCCTTTATGGAGACTTCTTAAGGGAAACTGACTCATATCCATGTGACTCAGGAGGAAAACTACGAAAATGTTCACTAGAAATACCGTAAAGAGTCAAGGTACCTTTAAAATGCCTGTAGAGAGTCAATATACTTTTAAAATTACAAAATTTTGCGAAAATATAACACACTTTAAAGCTCAATTTCTTTATAACCTAACTGGAATTGTGAAAATTTGTATACTTATCTCAATGCCCTTGACAGTGTGTAATTACTTTATGTTCCAAATATTAAAATATTTTTATAACATACATTTTTGTCATCCACATAATATTGTACTTGTAATATGCACTCCACTCAGCATTATAGATAAACAAAGCACTATTTTTAGCTATTTCATTTTCTTATTACCAGACTTATATTTTCTTAAAAAACAAATTCAAAAAATTTTTGAGACACCACTTACTTTTTAACATAAAATCAAAGATAATTTTTTTTTTAATTTTTAAGTGCGAGGCATACAGCTGCTCTTTTTAAACTTACTTAAGGTTATATTAATTAATATAATAATTAAAAAAGAATCAATTAGGGTTTATGTATCTTAAGTAAAAAATGAAATCATCTCAGTCCTGTTAAGTACATTATTTTGGTTAAATTAATAAATATATATAAACAGTATGCTAACAAGTTAACTTTTTGATCATTTGTAACCATATATTTGTGTAAAATTGTACATAAAAGCATTTTCAAATTTGGCAGAATTGCCATGTGCTGTCAATCTGATGTGGCCGTGTGGAACTCCCACATCATCTTGACAGCTTATTAAGCATTTGAAAATAGGGTGATTCTTGGAGGTGTATTCTGTCATAGTAAAATCCATGGAACTTTGTGTATTCTGTCATATGAAGTCCTCTCGTGGATGGTCCTCTTATTGACTCCAGATTGCTGAGTGTTTGCCAAACAAAAGTCTTCCCTTCATAGAAATTTGAGTTTCATGCTCATTTCCTAATGTCTGCACTGAGGTCTCATTCATGGTCAAAGAAGGGCATATTACCAGTATTTGGAGGATGCATGTAATTTCATTTTTACTTTCTTGTACGAAGTAAAGGAAATATTGTAATCAAGAAAAATTCCGGGTGTCATATTTCAATGAACATATCCATTTTGACTGCTATCGAATGCAATTTAAAGATGTTTTTGCGTGACATCTGTACATAAGGACAGAATAAAGGATTCTTTGTTCCCAAACCAAATTATAAAACTGATTTAAAATGAATTTAGATCATTATCAATTAGAATTATCAATAATTTTTTTGTGGTATCTGTACGTATGTATGTATGTATCTCACATAACTCAAAAATGACTAGCTTCAGATCAGTAAAATTTTGTATATAGGACTGCTATACTATGTAGTTGTGCACCTCCTTTTTTGGTTACAATTAGCCACACCAAAAGTATATAAATTTATACACATACACCCACTATGTTATACGGCTCCGTGAGCTCAGTTTTTTTTTTTTTTTATTATTATTCTTATATGTTGGTAAATTGTGCATTTTTTGCTTTAAAAATAATTGAATTATATTGTTCTTGTCTTTGAGTTAAGGTTTCTATGCCTTTAGTCAATCTGCATGCACTACTCGTAGAATTATCAATAATTTAAAAGAAGCGTGACTAAACTTAATTTTTGTTTACTTTAGCAGCCAGATTTGTTTATATCTGAAACTCAGAATAATAATAAATTCAGTTTCTGCACCTTTAGTGTTTTTTTGCTGAGTGGGACAAAATTAAACTCATTTTTGTGCACCGAAAAATCTGCCTTGTTGCCTGCTGGCCAAATTACTTGTTTTTGCATAGAAACTAATTTTAACTGTAAAAATTTTTTTATTGTTTTAACTGTATTTGGTGTTTTATTTTTTTCTACATTTTACAATTTCTAATGAAGATATTTTGAGGTTTTATGTATTTTCGCCTTGTTGCAAACTGAGAACAGAATTAACTGAATGAGAAACATATCTGTAATAAAATTTGAGGAAATAAGTGTTTCATATTAGCAGCAATTATTGTCACCAGTCTGTCTCGAACAGAGGAGAATATTTACGAGTAGCGCATGCACATTAGGTAAGTGGTGCTGAATCATCTGTGACACTGTTTCTTTTTTGTTTGTTTGATTTCTTTTATACATTGTTTTAGATTTATTGTAGTATTTGAATAGAGCATGTGGCAATGATTAGATTATTCTTCAGATGACATAATTTTTTTGCACTCTGAGTTATAAAATGAATAAGATGTAATGTTGTTAAATGAATCTAGAGCCTGAATGTCACTATGGTAAATAAATATAGTAAATTTTAAAGAGTGCACTTATTCTATTATGGTTTATGTACTATCAACAAAGTAGATTTAATATTCTGTAGAAAGAAGTCATGTGGTGTACACATCAGATTTTTTTATTATATGATTTTATATTTTGTATTAATGATGGAAATGCACACTAACAGAATAAAATGCAGATAATTTAATAGCAGTATAGTCTAATGTTTAAAAACTACTTTTTGGCACTTCATATTTACATTAAAAATCACTCACATTCTTCATACCACACAATTAAATGATAGCCTTTTTACTTATTTATTTATTTATTTTTGAATTAGACTTAAGTGAAGAAGATATTTTATTAAAATGTAATTTTGTATTTTAAATGTTCACTCTGCAGTTTGTTTTGCAAGAGGGGGGTTAAGAGAATAAATTACATTTTCATATTTATTTAGGTTCATTTGGGATACCTAGATAGAATTCCCAGCATTCAGCAGTCAGCCATTCGGCCACTGGTGGGGCCCATTTTATTTGGCACATATACTGTTACATGAAACATAACATATTTTTTGAATGTGTATTAAAAAACGACACATTTAATTTTCATTCAATTTATATCTACACATATTTCTGATATAACAATTCTGAAACATGCTAAATTATTGTAAATGATTGAGAAAAGTATATTAAATGTGCAGAAAACAATGATTTGCAAGTGCCAAAAATGAAAAATATTTAATGTATATGATTATTTATGTATATCCTTTCAAAAATACACACTTGCCTGTAATTAAGCATATAAATATTAATTACATTATTTATTTATAAATATAATTGGGAATGGGCATTTATTCATTCAAAAACATCTGTGAATGTCACTGCAAAGAAATCTAATTATTAAATATACCTAAATATATAATAATCTTAACATTTACTTGTACACATAAATTTCAATTCTGCTGGCAAATATATTCAAAAAACTATTTAAGTCAAAACTGTTTGCACTGGGAAGGAATCTATCAAAACATACTGAAAAGCACATTATATGAATACATACTCAAGGAAGCAGTAAAGTAAAATTTTTAGATGTGTATTGTTGAATTCAAGGGTTAGAAGAAATTTTCGGTAAGTTTTAAAATATGATTTCCTCACACAAGATTTAAGAATTACTAATAAAACATTTTTCAATCACTTTCCGAAATCCTCATGGAAAATTAAGTATATGGAACAGAGATCAGCAGCAATATTTTATTAAAATAAAAGGTACACTAATTTGAAATAAACCAAAGAGAGCATTATCACAGTGACTACGCTATTTGTTTAAAATATACCTTAGAAGCTGAATATGATCTCATATTTGAGAAATTATTTTAGAAAAAACTGTGTAAATAGAAAAGAAAATACAATAAACTCTGGTTTTAATTTTTGTAACCATTAACCGAATAAAATCGAATTACCCTAAAGTTTCTTTTGATTATAATTAGTGAAAACATTTTATTCAAATTAAAGCTGTTCACAGCAAACTGTTCTGGGAAAAGTACAGCATTAAATTCCATTCAGAATGAAATATTGCTTAAAAATATATTCTTTCACATAATTAGGAAATGTTGTAGGAAAAGAAAATATGTACACTTATATTTACAACATAATTACAAAATGCTCAAAACCTACAGTCATTGAAAGTTTTGACAAACAAGGAGGAAGTGCCACTGCTTCAAGGAAGTTGAATGGTAGAAACCAGTTCAGCTTTTCTTCCTCCATAGTTGAAACTATACACACGCCTGGTATCATTTGGAAAGTTTGGAGGTATATGAATGGTAGAACATATTATCACTGTATTTACCTTTTTCTGCTATTTGTACAGCCATTACCTTTCTAAATGAAACACAGCCAGTGCATCAAGTCACAGAAATGGAATTTGCTCATTGCTTAGATGATTGCTGCTAAATGCACAAATTGATACTACACTAAAATGTGCACAGTGTATTAAAAAAAAAAGGACTTCTAAAAGAATTGGTTATATGATAGTAATACCAGCTTTAAACTGTAATTATACTTCAAGAATCAGACTACTACTTGAGACAGTGAAAACTGTATTTAATGATTGAAATAACTGCCTAAGGCTATAGCCAGAGTTCAGCCATACTTGTATTAGATGATACCACATTAAAAACAAATAAATAATTTACCTTATCTTGTCTATCAGCTTGAACTCCATATTTTCCACCAAATCCTTTGACTGCATCAACCTGAGATGCATGTTTCTCAACTTGAGCTACATAATCATGGCCCACAGCAGACTAGAACAAATTTATTATAATTGCAATAAATAGCTAAGTTTAAAATATCCATATATCATAAATGATTGCAGAGATGTTTATCTCAGGTATTATAAGCAATACACAACATGGTGACAATACAAGGCTGGCTCACTCCCAATTTTCAGTTACTATTATTTCACAAAATTTAAACTGAGAAAATTTTTGTGAAGCGCAACATATATTTTACAATTATTTCACATGTGATGCATAAAAAGAGAGAAAGTATTAAGCAATTTTCTGAGAAAATATACTCTTACAGCATATGACTCATTGCACAGATAATTTACTTTCAACTACATTTTGAATAAAAAAATTTTCCATTAATACACAATCAGTAGACATTCAGTTGGTATTAAAAAGTGGTTAATAGATCTGGCAGAATGATTCTCCAAAGGTGGTTTCCTAGCCGTTTTCTTGACTGTGGTACTTGAAGGCTATCATATACAGTAGGTGCATTTAATGTGTCATTGTAGATGAATAACTGAATTGGCAAGTCCTGCCCATTTATATGTGGAAGCCTAAAAATGGAAACTACATCACTTGTGTGTTATGATCAACAATTCAATTAATGCTATTAAAATATTGCACAATGAATTTTTTAAACTGAAATAAAATCACCAAATAAAGTCAAAATAAAATACAGAAATTGCCAAATGACAGAGATGTATTGCCAAATTGTGAAGCCGGATCAAGTCATGAAGCAGCTTGATTTTGATCTAAGACTACCATGTACAAAGGATCCCAGCCTGTTTTCCAACTTTTAGAAAGATCAGCTGGGTTAATTAGAATTGGCAAATAATGAAACAGAATTCTGGACAACCGCACTTTTTCGTACCTTGTTTTTTTTGGGGGGGGACAAGTACCTGAGAAATTCAAACTGCATCATCAATAACAGAAGACGATATCAGTCGCTTTCTGAAACAACTCCAAGGAGTACCATGTGATAACACTCTGAAGGAGAAAATGATGAAACTGGTGAATTTACTAGAAATGCTGCAATGAGGGACTACAAATATTATATTTGTAATAAATTAGTTAACTTTATTGTTATGGCTTAAGACTACTAGAAGGATCCATAGTTACTATAAAATGCCAGTGCAAGTCAAAAATTTTGGAAATGCTTTTTTGTGGCTCCAACCAGATAGAACAACACATATGTACATTGAATCAGCAGCAGTTTTGCAAGGAACGTTTTTTAGGTCTTCATTACACAACATGGTGACATTACAATGCTGGTTCACTCCTATGTTCAAGGTCTGGCGAGGTCTTGCATCAATGGCAACATATTTATATCCTTACTTTAACTTCTTATGCAACTCAAAAACAGCATATTTGCATAAGAAACATAAGAAAAGTTTCATTCATTTCTTGAACATAATTATAGTAGCATTAAAACCTTGTTTAACAAATAATACAATATATTGCTGTCCAGTTTCAATTTGATATTTAGAACAAACATTTATATTATGCAATTCAAATCATCACTTTGTAAAAGCACCAAATCTTGATCAAATGACTTTTAACAAACACCTTTCTTCCAAAGTGATTAGAAAGCCCACCAGTGGCTGAATGGTAAAGTCAGTGAACACTACTAGTTCGAGCGGGGTTCGAATCCCAGCAAACGTGTTGGCTGCATGGGAGTTTTTGTGGTTTGCTGTAATATGTATACGATACAGTTTCTCTTTAATAATCCTTCATGAAGGGATCCCTCCTCTTAAGCATATAGCCCTCATGCGTTTTGCCATAATTAAAATAAAATAAACCAAACCAGACCAACATGATTACACAATTTTACCTACTGTTATTTTGAAAATATGTTATAGCCTTACAATTCATGATATCAGTTCACTAATCAAATTATCAACATATATTTCATGCATTTTAATACAATCGACATTCTTTTTTTTTTTAACTTATCCACAATTCTAATACATTGCACATGGTACTGTGGCTGAATGAACAATTTTTAACAATCCATGTAATGGTACAATGTTGAAGCAGTTTAATTCTAATAAACAAACCCAACTGATCCTCAAACATTTTTTGACAACCAAAAATGTCTTAGAGGGAGCCATTTTTGCACTCCAAACATATTATCAGATTAATTAAGTTTTATTAATTGGTACTTACGTATTATGACGACTACCTAGATATCTCGCCAAATCCGGCGACCTTCGTATGTTATACAGGTTAAGCCTAACATTGGTTATAAGCGGGATTTGAACCTGAGCCCTTCGGCATGGCAGTCGGCGACGCTAACCACTATACCGGTTGGGCGGCTATAAAAAAAGGTTAACCCTAATATAGGTTATAGAGGGCGCTGAAATAAAGAGTATTATCTCGCACTAGTCCCGCATTTGCTATTACCACAGCTTCTTTTTCTACATTTACGCCGATTATTACGTTTAGGTGAAACACATGAAACTTCTTGCGATTATTTTTTCTTTTAACCAGTTTTAAGTAAGTTAACTATATTGTGCTGCCATCTGTTATTTAAAGTTAACACTAAATGCCTCTAAATTTTTTAAAAATTTGTACTCATATTATGTATCAAAAATATAATTTATTTATGTAACTTTCACTGAAGCTTATTCAGAAGTAAGTTTAATAATTCTTAATTATCATTTACAGTAGTAAAAATGAAAAAGATTAATTTTTTCTATTCGTATTATGTATACATATATATATATATATTCGGGATTTTAGTATTTTAAGTTTTTTTTCTTTTATAATTGGGGCTTGCATTTTTAAAAGAATTTAAATTAATTTGCTTTGATGAAGTTCTTTTATTTAATTTATAAACAGAAAATAAAAAATGCCAATGAAGATTTTTATCTCCAAATGTCGCCAAGGTAGTCGTCATAGTACGTAAGTACCTATTAATTTTTAAGGCAACTTGCTGTTTAACACACAGTATTAAGGACAGTTGATACCAATATTTTTCACAATATTTGCAAAATTCAAAAAACACACTTTTTTTTTGTAATATTTTTGGCAATTGCAATATTTTTAAATGCAGTATTGCTCTAGTATCCTGATATGATAACAAAGCTTTCAGTTATCTACAAATGGCTCAAGGGTTTAAATTTCAGAAGAAAAGTCCAGTGAAAACAAACGGTAGTAAGTAACTCAAATCTATTCAGCACTATCTTTCCACAGCAATTGTTATTATGAATATTTGCTTCGGATGAATATGGTTTGGCTTAACATATCAATTATCAATTTATTTAATTTATTAATTAAACTAGATCATATAAATTGCATGAAGATCCTGTTAACACAACAACTTAACACACACATGATAAGCCTCAGAATATATTACTTGCAAATATTGGAGCCATTACTGTAGTTACCTAAAATATTTTAATGGTTTAACTGAATAATAGTATACAAGTCCTCTTTGCATAATATGTGTTTCATAAAATTGTACAGCTCTTGATTTTCATGCATTATAAAAAACATTACTTTAAGAAAAAAAAATGTTTTTTCTGCAATAAAACAGAAATTTATTTTGGTAAAAGTTTACAATTGGGTGCCCCTTGTTTTTTGGTGATTCTTTCTTGACGTCAAGATCGGCGCCAGGAAGGCACAATTTCAAGATGGCCGCTACACAAAACCAAAATAAGAAGTCAAAGAATTTCATAAACTCCATGTCCATGTACACATCTGTACTCTCCATGTCCATGTACAAAACTCTCATCGTAACCAGAAATGGGGTTTCATCGCCAAAACTGAACAAAACTTTTCGCCAATTGAAAAGACACCTAATTCTACACTAGAGCCTTTATTTTTAGTATTCTTCCTTAATTATATAGCCAAGATTTAAATTTAAAAAACAATCAATTCTAGAGAAACTTCAACCAAGAAAAAAACAATAAAAATATATAAAATTTTTATTAGCAAATTAAGTGAAGTGCAAAAACTTTTTTATAAATATTATAAAATATAAATCCTAAAATAATAAAATATACCTTATCCATTCTGTCAGCTTGAACCCCAAATTTTCCACCATACCCGTAGGAAGACTTAAGACCACTTTCTAACACTTGTTTTTTAAATTCGGTATCGTCTTTTACAACATTTGACCTTAATTCTTGAATACTATAAAAAATTTACACATTTTAAGCTAAAATAAAGTCTCATTACTAAAATTATACTGAATATAAAACTATACTAAAAATCAATTATTAAAAAAAAGTTAATAGTACATCTTAATAGCAATAAAATTATGCATATTAATTATATTCTAATATTTGATGCAAAATGACAATTTCAAATTATTTTTTTTAATGTATTTGACAAATACCACTCTTTAGTGCAGAGCAATAAACATTTATTACCCATATATATTATTTTATTTTAACAAAAGTTTTTAGTATCTTTGTGAATTTACTTACGATAAATAAAGTTTTTGTTATTTACTATGTTATGTCAATAAAACATGTTTTAAATTTAATAAATTACCTTTGAAAATAAAAATTCAACAACGACACAAATCACAGTAATTAGATCATAGCACCAGAAAATTATTAAATGTTGTTATCAAAGCTACCAACTCCAGTCACAACCTTATTTTACTACTAGACACAGAAACTGCCCTGGAATTTATAAAAGACTTTTGTCAAAATTTGCACATACTGCAAACAAAATTCAATTAGCCACTAGTGATGGTCATTCATGTCCACGGTAACTGCAAACCTGTTACAGGCCATTCAAACTGGAGTTTGTCTGAACTAACAAAGTCAGTTCCATACATCATCTAAGCCCACTATATGTAAAGTTCAGATTTTCCAACTGAAGAAAAAGAGTCCCCCCCATTACTGTGCAGCTATATTTAAAACAGATTTATCTGTTTTAAACACAGGGGGTCCTGTGACAAGCTGACTACTTGCCCAGGGCATATGCTGATGCACTTCGGAGTCCAAAGGTCAAAAAAGCAGAAACAGGGCATAGCAGGCCGTGGCTCACTACGACTACTGCACAACTAAGTTGAGTTTAGTTTAGATGTCTCCATTAGCTCAGACAAACTCTAGTGTGAAAGGTCTTTTAAGTGACTTCTTTTAATTAAATGAACTAGCTTAAGATGACAATCAGATTCTTACCCCCCTTTACTGTCCCTGCAGTAATACACGTTTTGAGGTCATGTTAACGGATGGATGGATAAATGTGGTATGCTAAATCACATCTAAGGGAAAAAAGCATATGGCATAAGATCCACTGACCTTGGAGACAAGTTGCAGAACCATCCTCTCTTTACAGTTATGCACAGCACCTGTATAATTATGATACCCTTATATAGCCATCGTATCCAACAGAACTGCCAATATCAGTTAATGAATGCACTTAGGAAAGAGTAGATCAATTCCATAACACCAAAGAAACTCAGACTGAGCCAGGATTCTAAAAATGCTTACTAGAGCAAATCATAACATGTATACTTTTATGTATACATGGAACAGTCAACAGAAAGCAAACTGAAGAGTATTGTTAGTAACCTATATGGAAAGCAAAAACACCTATTACCAAAGGAAGTAGTCACAGATATAAAGAAAATGATGAACATATCCAACCACAACAGGAAGGTGATGTAGCATCACATAATCGAAAGTTAAGCAGTCATTGTGAAATGGATTTAGTCATCCCAACAGTTACTACATATGAGGCTTGAATATTACACAAAGAGAAGAAAGTGCCATTTTTTAGCAGCAAATGACACAATCTATAGAAAAATGACTAAAGTGTTTCAGCAATCACTACCCTACAAATTAATGTTCCTACTCTGATCAAATGACCTCACATATTTAAGGACTGCTCAGTCAATACACGTGATGAGTTGCCTCCTTCTTCAATCACATGATGGGACAGCTGCTCTTTGTAGCGGTATATGCCACATGTTTATAATTTTGCTTTTCCTTCTCTAATGCATTGAATTCTTATAAGTGATGACAATTTGGACAGCATACATGACAAGTTATCTCAATTTTGAACCATATAATGTGGCCCCTCTTTACTGTATGTGCATGTTCATCATTTTTCTTAACATTATGACTACTTCCCAGCTGATCAGCTTTATTACTGGTTCTACAGGTTTTCCATAATAATCTTCAACTTATTTCTTTATTAACTACTCTTCAAAGATATACACGGGTTTTTAATTCTTCTATTAAAAAATACTTTTTTAACAAATATCAAGCAAACTATAAATAAAAATTTAACAATATAGCAAATGCATACCTTTTGCTATAAGTTAAAATGTCAAAAACATTTAGTGGAACGTAATTAATAGTTGGAAAAATCTGTATTGCTTATATACCTAATTTATATTAGAAAAGTCACAGTAAATAACTCTTCTATATAATGAGAAAAAAAAAGCATAATGTTCAAGAAAAACACTTCCTACTTGATGGCAGCAGATGTTCTTCCTGATCCCGCAACAGTTTTAGAGCCCCATCTTTGCTCTTCTTCAGTGACATCATTCTAAAAGTACAACAAAGCAGTATTTCAGTTTAACTAACCTTTAATAATAAACAATGTATTACAAATTTTGAAGCTTTATTTTATAGATATAATTGGTACTAGATTGTTACACAGTTTCCAAAAGCATACTTTTTTTACATAGACTTGTATTCCTCAATGGAAGTCTGTGGAAAGGAAAGAATTATGACGCTTTTGCAGGTTATGGAAATGCTTAGAACTCTGCAACTACAAAACATAGAGAGTTGGTTTCTTTTGATAGACAAAAGTGTACATTACAAAATACAAAAAGGTTTCTGGAACTTGGAATTACAGTTCAGCCACAGCTGAGTTACAAAGTTACGGAAATCACAGGAATTTTGATGACGTTATATGCTGTGCACATGGACAGTGAGTAGATAAACATCCCCACTCTTATGCATTCTCACCTGCTGGGCAGCTCCAAATTCGATTGACACCACTAATGAACTAGCTGAGCAAGGCAATTCATTATGATTGACAGTGATGGTGAAAATATATCACTGATTATTACTAACTCTAATGTTCAAAGTTTGGCTACACATTGTAACTCTTTTATAACAGATGAAATAATAAAGCAGCCGAATTTTGTTGCAATGTCTGGATATTTGAGGTTGAACCTATTCAGGAGGAGGAATTGAAACTCGAAATTAGGAATTGAAAGCATTTATGAACACTACACATTGAAAAATCATTCTGAAGACAGACAAACAAAAAGCCAGTGGTGTGGCTATCAACAGAAATCTAACAAGCATTGCAGATTGCAATTCAGTTCAGTTTATTTTAAATTATACAAGACGGATAGAAAATACAGGAGACGGTGAAATATGTATGGTTGATACTACAACTAATGGACAGTCACATTTTATACTGGCATCTGTATACACTCATCTGTCAGTTAATTCAGCTAATTTTAAAATGTTTCTCTTTAGTGTACTTATGCGATTCTAAAGAGTCAAGTTTGTTCATTGATGAAAAGTTTGATATAAATACAAACATAACGATTATTAAGATGGGGGATTTCACTGTAGACACAAAAAGAAGTGAAAAGGCATTTGATTTAATAAAACAACACTTTAATTTGAACACGTTACCTTCGAGTACACTTAACAACATATTTAAGTACACTTAGCAACACATTTATAATTCTTGCATTCACACGAAATATTACTACACAGTTATTAAATTGTGTTTATTATTTCTCATATCATTGTTCTAAATTGCATGAAATAGTTATGAATAGAAATTGTACACAAACATGAAAAAATATTATTTACATTTTGTAACTGAAATTTCTTTTTGAAAAAGTCCCAAGTCATTAAAGGAACAGTACGTCTATACATTAAACCCCATCACAATTGGGAGCACAATGACTTCCATCATTTTTCCCCCCTTTATTTCTGAGATGCTAACTAAGATTGTCAAATTTTAGAAGTTTAGGACAAAATATTTCATTTATTGCTTTTGAAATTCCAGCAGAGAATTCTGAAGCCATTCAACTATAACATAAAATCTTTTGGCTGAAATTTTTAAACAACAAAATAAAAGTTAGTTATGTAAAACTTATCAATCATCAGTAAAAAAATATCTCTGGCAGTAACGAACATAAAATATTAAAAGTAATGAAGAGAAGAAAATAAAACACAAAAGAAAACTGATACTTAGGCACTTACAATGAAATCTGGATCAGTTTCCCAGTCATCATCGCCCCCGTCACCATTTTTTGCATCATTTATATTATAACCTACAGTTGCTCGCCACATTTTAACCTACAAAATAAAAACAAACATCACTCAATACAGTTGAAGAAATTAATGTTAATAAATCAACAATTAAAATAACTTATCAAGAAGAGTAATACATAGCTCTTGTATCATTAAAAATACAACCGAAATATATATAAATTCAGCTCTACCATATATTGTTTACGAACTTTTTAACACAAAGAAGAAATCATGCAAATACGCTAAAGCTTAAATGACTCACAAAGTAGAATATGATGAATGTATGCATTTGCTGAACAGCTCCTTTAAACGAGCAGTCGTGTTAGCTGTATTAATAAAAGGCTGTGGTAGAACATTAAAAGTAGCATTTTATTATCTGCTAGTGACAAATATTTCATGAGTAGTCTGTATGCCTCATTAATGGCAAAGATTCAATACACATAACTTATGCTCTTTCAATGGAGACAAATGATCAAGAAGGAAGACTTTCCTATCTTAAATCTCAAACTTTTATGGATCATAATGCCTCAACAGTAATGCATGTATGGACGCAGTGGGCTTAAAAGAACCAGATAAGATTCAAATCTGGCAGTGGACACGAAATATTTCAGCAGTACTATCATGCGGATGAGATAAAACAGTGTAAATCTGATTTATTCCATTTTGTTTTCCGACTATATTTGTCAGTAAATAAAATCTTATATGGATTATTTGTTAATTGATAGAAACAAATTTTATCTAAAAATAAAAAGATGCTTCCTTAATATTATGCCCCCACTATGAAAATAATAGCAAGCTTATTGATAAACTCCCAATACAAACCATCGTGAAATGGTTGACAATCCTAACTGTGATCATTTAGAATCTGCTTATGATGAAAAGAGATCTGAGTAAACAATATCTTATATTTTCTTTTTTCACATAAATTCGCAATCACAATTCTCTCACCACAAGAAGAGTTCTGAGTATTCCATGTGTTAATTAATATCTATTCTTTCTCAAAAATTTAAAATATCTGATTTATTGAGAAAAGCAAGGAAGGTGTTGTATTTTTTTCAAAAAAAAAAAAAAAAAAAAAAAACTGCACTTTACCTTGCAAATATGCAAAAATGGCAATTAAAAAACTACATATAAATGAAAGCATTTGAAAGTGCAATACAAAAAGCTGCATGTGAAAGGAAAATCATACATTTTGATAACTTATACAGTAGTTTCATAATACGGCTCATAATAGTACAGTAATTTATTTACTGTTGGGCAGAGGAACTGGTGTCAATTAAATGGCGCGAGAAATAACTTTGAAAAAATACAACTGTTGGTTGGAATATTTTCACAACAGATATGTATTCTCTATATCTAATCCAACAACCAAATAGTGGCCCTGAAAAAAATTGAAAAATTGCTGATATTAACGAAAATTTCTTTGTCCAAGAAAAAGAAATCTGATGTGTACACCACATGACTTCCTTGTACGGAATATTAAATTATACGCATTTTTTTCAGCCTTTCATTTAAACTTATTTCTCCGAATGTCATTAGAGATATATTTCTCATATAATTAATCGAGTTCTCACTTTATGACAAGGCAAAAATATATAAAAACTCAAAATATCTATATTAAAAATTGAAAGATATAGAAAAATACCAAATACAGTAAAAACAATTTTAAAAAAATTTTTTACAATTAATTGTAAATCCGGTCAGCCACAAAAATAAGCAATTCGGCAGCTATTTCGGTGCACAAAATTGAAAGTTTACTTTTGGTGACACTGAAGGAGTAGAAACTGAACTGACTTAATTTGTTGTGAATGCTATGCTGAGTCAATATGATAAATAGTTAAGCATGATTTAATTCATAATAATAAAAGATGTTATTTCTGTTGCTGCAAAGCTTAGTTTCTCTAGATTGGCAACAAATCCACTATTCTGTTAAGTTTCAAATGTAAACAAATATGGCTGCTATGCTAAACAAAAATAGGCTTAGCTGCACTTAAACAACTTTTAAATTGTTGATAATTCTACAACTATAACATGCAAATTAACTAAAGGCATAAAAACCTTAACCGGAAGATAATAACAACATAATTCAATCATTTTTAAAGGAAAAAATGCACAATTTACAAACATATAAGAATAAAGAAACTGAGCTTACTGAACCGAGTAACAAAGTGGATACACATATACATATATTATTTTGGTGTGGCGTATTCTAACAAAATTAGGAGGTGCACATTTACATATTATAACAGTCCTATAAACAAAATTTCAACGTTCTGAAGCTATTCGTTTTTGAGTTATGAAAGATATATACATACATATGTACGCACAGACGCCATGAAAAAATCACTTCAGAATCGATTTTAAATAAGTTTTATAATTTTTTGGGAGGAAAAGAGTTTTTTATTCTGTCCTTACATGTAACTAAAAAACATCGTTAAATTGCATTCAATAGTGGTCAAATAAGAATATTTTCGTTGAAATATGGTATCCAAAATTTTTTGTGATTACAATACTTCCTTTTTACTTTGTACAAAGTAACAAACTTTGTACTAAGTAAACTTTTACTAAGTAACAAACAGCAGGGTTTTTTTTCACAATAGTGGATATTTGGCAAGTTATGCCAAGAAACTGGTCAATTCTTTCTCATCAGGTTCCGAACAGCGGCAACCACATTTATAGCAAAATCTGTTTACCACGTACAAGAGGGACCAATGATTTGTTCAAATTGTTAGTGAGCATATAAAACAAAGGAAGAGGGAAAAGCAGTTTACAGACATTTTACTATGAACCATAGATTCCATTTAATCAATTCAACAACAGCTTTTATAAACCAAATGCTGAAAGACAGTGAGTGACACTCCACTAAATGACACAGTTTTCTATCATCATGAATCTTACCTTGTGAAGTTCATGAGGCAAAAGCCCTTGGGGCATGAAAATGCCCCAAGGGCCATGGTAGCCACCAAGTATAAGAGAGAAGTAAAGATGAATTTGGTGATAATGGCACAAATCTGACTTATAAAAGTTGGAAACTGTAATAATAAGGCAGTATTGATATTAGAATTTGTTTAACACTCTGAGTGGCATTACCGGCTTTAACCAGGTATGAGATTTTTGTCACTTGACACATACTTGCTTATGATTTAAGATATTTTACTTCCTTACTTTTTTTAATAATGCAATGTCATGTTAATGTATGTAAGGTTATGAATATAAAAACTAAAATACGATAATTATTTTAATTATACAAATTTAGCTAATAAATGCTCTTTAAATACAGGTGTTCATGACAGATCGAAAATCCCATGCTGCTCAGAGGGTTAAAATATATTTACAGTTGAACTTATGCCCTTACCTTAGGATTTCAATTTCATAAAAACCTAGTCGAAAGAAAAATTAGCATGAATTAAAATTTACTCTCTATTAACCAAACTTTCGGTTATCTGAAGTGACTATAATATCAGTTATCTTGGATGATTAAGGTTTAACTGTATTTTCAAATGTTGCTTTAAAAATGATTGAATTATGTTATTCTTATCTTCCGGTTAAGGTTTTTATGCCTTTAGTTAACTTGTATGCAATAACTGAAGAATTATCAACAATTTATAAGTTGTTAAGTGCTAAGCCTAATTTTTGTTTAACATAGCAGCCATATTTGTTTACATTTGAAAGTGAGCAGAATAGTGGATGTCTTCCCAATCAAGAATACAGTTAAACCTTGATTATCCAAGATAATAGAGCATTTTATGCATGTGTCGTAAAAGAGATTAATGTATTAGTTTCAGAATCATGAGAGCATTTTTGACTCTGCAGCACAATACGGTTCCAAAACAATAAATTTTATACAGCCCCCATATACATTTCAATTTTGTATTTGTTGCAAATACGTCCTTGCAAAATTTTCATGATTTTAATTATTAAAGAGCTTATTAAAATCATAATTACCATTAAAATGAATTACATCATTACTGTTAAAAATGATAAGGCTGTAGTGTAGAATTGGGTGCCCCTTCGAGATTCGTGACAAATTGTGCCCAATTTTGCTCATGAAACCCCATTTATGGTTACCACAATAGTTTTAACTTGGTTTTAGCTTTCTGATTTTTTTTTTTTCAAGTAAAAATAAATCGATGTGTATATGGACAAAGTTAAGGCAGTGCACAAGATTGTGCAATTCCAGGATTTTTTTTTTTAAGTGAAAATAGATCGATATGTACATGCAGAATTTGCGCAATTCTTTGACTTCTTAATTTGGTTTCGTGTAGCGACCATCTTGAAATTGTGCCTTTCGGTGCTGATCTTGGCATCAAAAAAACAAGGGGCATCCAATCGTTAACTTTTACCTATGGTAACATGCCAGAAAATCAATAAGTGCAACTAATTAATATACAGGTTAGCCTATATTTTAGGGTGCCCCTTGGATTATGGCCAAGTTGTTTCTTCATTTAGGGTTACATGAGTAGATTAATGTTATGGAAACCCCATTATGACATGACTGGTTGTGTGATTGCGGTGAATTTTACTGATGGAAAAATATTTGTAAGGGATGCGCTGCTGCAAGACGACTGCATTGGATGTTAGGATGTACATTGCGTATTTTGTGCTTTGCATTGTAAAATGATTTCCAGTGGTAAACTGGATATTTCGTGGTATAGAATGAGAGAGTGGAAGGCGGTTTTTTTTTTTAAGTGGTTGATGACAGAAGAAAAGAAACTTTGTTGGATGTAATTCAATGGAATTATAAGTGTCCTGTTTGTACAAAGGAAATGTGTATGGTCGAATCTAAAGATCATTCAGATGGCTTTGAATGGGTTTGTTGCAAGAAAGGTTCAAATACTCACTATATAAAGCGTTCTCTTAGAAAGGGAACATAGTTTGTGGAAAGTTTTTTAATGCTGTTAAGGAATTTTATGTGCCACAGATTGAAGACATAGAAATTTCTAAATAAGGTAAGTGGATATTTCCTTTGTGTATTGCGTAGATGTGATAAGATGGATTTCCTTTCTTATGTTACTTCATTGTTTGATTTAAAATGCAGTTTATTGAGATTACATATTTTTTGTTTGGCTCTAGTGCAGAATTGGGCACTCCTTTGACTTTTAAGTGAAAATAGATCTATGTGTACATGGGCAAAGTCAAGTCAGTGTGCAATGTCAAGTTTGTGCAATTCTCCGATTATTTTTTCAAGTGAAATACATCAGTGTATACATGGACACCGAGTTTGTGTAATTCTTTGACTTGTTATTTCGGTTTTGCATAGCAGACATCTTAAAATTTGCCTTGCTGGCCAATTGCCAATTTTCAACAACGGAAACCCTCTATTGCAAAAATTTTAGCAATTCTTTGACAATAATATAGGTGTAAAAAGACGAGCGTGACCAATAACCACTAGAAAGTATCATTTCATTTCATTCAATAAGAATATAACATTGTTTCAAGTAATGCAGGAATTCAATGCTGGAGCAGGAGCGAAAGGCAGAATGTGGAGCATTCCTTCCATTATATGTGCTTTAAAGGTGACAACCAATTAAGAGTAATCCTGATGAATACATGACAAAGAGCCATGCAACTTGTCAGGAATTCAGAAGCTGGCTATCTGATGATTGATCAGACTAAGTACCCTAGTCTGATCAATTCTATTTCTAATTATTCTTGGAAGACCAAAGGATCTGTATGAAGAAGAATCCAAAGAATGCATAGATCCAGCATGTCAACAAGAGATGTACAGATTGTGACAACTCTATAATAGAATCAGATTTGTTTATCTGGTATCAAATGCACCTAAAAGCCTTGAAGCACCTAAAAAGTTGTCTGACAGATGAATGTTATGTGCATAGTCTTCCCAAGAAGTTACTCCCATTTATAAATTCATTGTACTTGGTTACCCTCTTTTAACAGGATAATGCATTATTACCTAAGTTTACAGATGTTACGGCTTGAGGAGAACTCATTTGAAGTCACTTCAGTTTCCAGATTTCAACATTATTGATTCCAGCACATCTGGGATGCCATACAACAGCACATTATAGAACGCAGAAATCCTATGCCTCCAAACACATAAAAATATGAACCATTTTGCTGGAAAAATGGCATTCATTGCTTACAGAACACACCTCCCTATTCCTGCAGTTCATTTTCCTGGAATTCTATATTCTAATAAAAGACCTACTATGCTGGTATACCCATTGAAAAAAGACTTATCCAAAAATATTTTAGAATAAATGCAGTGATAAAGGTTGGTAAAATAATTAGCACTAGTTTATCAAACCCCTACATCAAAATTTTGCTTAAGATTTATATATGGCATAAATTTTCATTTGCATTAGAATTAGCTGTAACAATTCAGTACTTAACTACACAGTATCATGAAAACTTTCAAATCCTAAATTCTAGAGTACCACAACATAAAATGAACTCATTTTTTTTATCAATTTGTATATTTTAAAGAGTTGTGTATTTGAAAAACCTAAAAAACGTTTCATATGAAACAAACATGAGAACAGACAATACAGAAATGCAGGTAAAAATTCCTTCAAGTAAAAATATTTTTCAGAACAACAAATTGTATATTTCACTAATGAATATGGCGTGCAGAAATATTTCTAAAGATCTACGCTATCTAAGCTTATCTAATCTCATAAGAGCAAGGATCAAACTAAATTTCTCTTTGAGATTTCAGTAGTTTGATAACCGCGCAACTTTTGATCTTTCCCACATTGAAATATATAACAGAATGTATCTGAACGTTAGTGTTTTTTAATATTAAAAATTAAGTTTGTCAAGAAACACGAAATTTAACTACTCTTGAGTATGCACATTTTTGCAATTCTTACAGCTACGCCAGATCGAACAAAAATACAATATAACTCATTCCTAACAGATTTAAAATCCTAATTTAATTTAATGAAGAAAGAATGAGGAGAAGGATGACTATAAAACATAATGATATTTAAAAAATATATTTTTAATGATACAATATGACGCTGAAATTCACATCGACATTACTTAATATTCTCTGCCATTTTTAACAAAATCACTTTTTCTCGAAATTTAACTTAAAGCAAGGAAATTAAAAACTGACATTAACATATAAAAATGAAATACCTTTAAGACACAGACGTTTTTTGTACAGGTAAGTATAACAAACTCTAGATTATTTTCGTGGACATACCGCTTTTGATATTAAGATAAGGTATTGTCAACTTACTATGTTTACATCAGTTACAACTGTTAAATCTCATATCCTCTACTTTTATTGATACTTTCCACCGTAAGTTTAAGACAAACAGGGAACACCCGTCATAACATAAACGGTTATAGTTGAAGTTGATAAACGAAAGTATCACGCAGTTCCTTAGAATTAGCTCGTAAAGCGAAATGTGTTCTTTGAATTTATCTCATACATGACGAAAAAGGCAGAAATTTTCTGTGACGAAAAAGCGGTTTCACTCAGCCTCGAGGAGCAAAAACTCACGTATGAGGGACAAATTCCTGTAGGTATAATTCAGGATTCCTTTATAAGATATTAGAGATGCTACAAAAGTATTTATAAATCAAAATGTTCCTATTAATATTGTGTATCGAATTATACCAAATTCTAGATTTATGATTCATAGCTTTCTAATTTTTATGGTCTAAAGAAGTGTCAAAAAGACAATAATCTTCTTTTCCAACACAAGGAATTTTCGACCATTCATCTTAGAACACCTTCTTTTGAACTGGATACAGACTGATTCTTTTAAATATTTTTCCAGATGTGCCCATAACTTACCAATTGCATTTAAGTCTAGGACTTGATGAGAAACATCTATAATGGGGGCAATCATAATGCAACCACATACAAAAGCTTTATGCATCAGACTCTCGAGATTATGCTTGATAAAATCTTTATATTTGGTAAAAATGAAAACAATTGTTTAGGTCCAAATGTTTCTTACGACGATCATTTATCGCCATTAGACTTCATCAGAAGGTCAACAAAAGCAGAAACTTCAGCAAACAGTTAAAACCTATTTTATTTAACATTTAAAACAGAGGTAAGCACATCTTGCAGGAGCTGAAACATTTGACATTAGCACACATGAACCGACGTCAGGCATCGGTAACGAACAGGCGGTGAGAAAGAAATAGTCAGTAGTAAGTCTTGGCGCCTTAGGTAACAATGAAAATAACTTATGGTCTTCGCATAAAAGAAAATATCAGAAATGAAGTTTATTGTCTGGTTTCCTTTTCAGACTTCAGCAGGGCCGTTCCTAGCGGGGCTGCAACTCGTAAAAGAACGCGGGCGACCAAAATCGGGGGCGGCCGGAATCTCGCGATACCACACCTAAATATTTTAAACACATTAAATTGTTTGTAAGTACAATTTGTCATCTGTAAATGTTTAGTGAGTATGAAATAAAAATTTTATTAACCACTGAGAAATTTTTATTTTAATTTTTTTTTGGGGGGGGGGAATCTTAGGAAAGTACTCGGGCAGCCAATAGTAAGAAACGGCCCTGGCCTTCAGAATATTAAAAATAAAAACCTGCTAAACCCAGTCGCACAATTCAATGGGTTTGGATACATAATATTAGTATACTCTTTGTATCTAAAATTACATAAAAAGGAAAAGAAAACCTTGAAATAAAACAGCAGGAACTTATGTCTTAATCCAATAATTTTCTCTTTCAATTGGGGAATAATACTGCACAATAAATCGACACATATGATCAGAACTGAAAACGCATAGTAACGTAGTACACTAAATCATTGCATTATTGCAATCAATAATGCATTGCATTACATTTTAAATACTATATATTTAAACAGTGCACACATGTCAATCTGCAGATGAAGCTTCAGTGTTTGGGCCTAAGCTCCGATGACTGAATTGTATCTAGAATGATTATAACTTTATTAAAATTACCAGATGGAAAACTCTGGCCAAATGGAGAAAGCAGTAGAACAAATTTTTAAGAAAGGCCATGGCCCGTCATGTGCGTTATACCAACTGAAAAAGAAGTTAGTTGATTTATTTGATCATAACAAAGCTTTCGAGGGTTATCTGCCTGAGGGAAGAGTTGTCTTCGTAGAAGACCTAAGGGAATCTGGAGAACTTGTCCATATTCACTTTAGGCATGGGAAAAGCATGAAAAGACCCATATAGTCAACTCGTTTGCTGAGATTCGAATCCAGTCGAACTACCATTGTTCAGCGACTTCGCACGTGCTGGGCCTAGATAAAGAAGCTGCACTGCTGATGGGTCTAGATAAAGAAGAAAAATATACAAATCTACTCATTACAATCTATTAAGTCTTCCTTCAGAGAATATCTTAGTAACTTTCAAAATATTTATGAATACAGACGTTCTGATCCTTCTTTTTTTGGGGGGAGGGGGTCCAATAAATCTTCACATACTGAAAACTGCCGTATTGTTTATTCTAAAACATTCCTGGTTACCGTTTCCGATGTTCGTCCCCTCTCCAAATAAATCTATTTCGTTTAGCGTAAGTAGTATTAAACGAAAAGAAATCAAGCTTTCAGCAATGGTTCTAGCAGATTATACAGAGTTTTTTTTAATGGAATGTTTTACAATTCTTGGATAAAAATACTCAGAAAGATTAGATCAGATGTTTCGGAGTAAGCTAAAGTTTCTTTACCTTTATTTAAACATTGAAAGGTTATAGTTATTAGTAAAATTTGAAAATCTCAACTAATTGTTAAACAGATTTTATATTCATTTCTTCACGATTTTATGCGATTCGAATATAACTTTGATATTTAAAGCCTGGCCTTAAATAACACATTTCCTGAAAAATAGTTCGAGCATCTTACACTTGATATGACGGTCAATTCATAATGCCAAATATAGTAATGTACTTGATCACAGAAAGGGCACCTATGACACTCTTGCATAAAGTAGCAGGCATTTACAGAGGTAGCAGGCATTTACAGAAAGTAGCAGGCAGCACATTTGTTTTAGGACATTTTTTTTTCAGATTTGCAAAAATCAGTTACTAAATACCAGCAAAATGACTTTATTTTTCTCTTTCACGTATACTATTGAACTTTTGGTTTAAAACCTGCTTCTTTAGAAAAACGTTATTCAAAACATTTATGGTAAAAATAATAAAAATAACAACAATAATGCATTCGAAAAGTTATAAAAATGAACTCATATAAGTACTCGGACACTTTGATTAAGCAGTACATTTTTAATAAAAACATGAAAACAAGGAGACATTCAATATTTCTTTGGGTATACTTTAGCTCAGCGCCGGATTTAGCACTTTTCATAGGTGGGGCAAAAACTTAAAAGTGCCTCTCTCACCCATTCTTAAGTTTCTCTAACAAATTTTAATTTTTTAATAAACATAGAAATAGGTAGGTTTGAGATAAAATGTAAAATCCATTTTATAGTAAGAAATTCTTTATATGCCATTTTTCTTATAAAAGAAATATATATAACACATGGTTTAGTTTCTTTACTTATGGCAAGCATAAGAGGGCTGTCTGCCTAAGAAGACAGCGCCTTAGTTGAGGACTTTCTAAGAGTAATTGGCTCGTATACAAGTTACGCATGAGCGAAACGACGGAAACGCCCATGCAGCGAGCTAATTCGCCGGGATTCTAACCCTCGACCGAACTGCAGTGTTCAGATTTTACCACTCAGCCGCTAGTGGCTCGACATACATACCAAGAGTTACATAATTAAGAAACCATACGAATCATCCTAATGGCAACTGCTTCTCCAGTGCACTGAAATAATCAAATTTACATTTTTCCTGATATAGGCATTTTTTTCAATATTTGCAGCAATAACTGCTCATACTAATAAATGATACTAATGGAAAACGGTTCAATACTAAATACTGAAATAGTTCAGCACAGTACAAAAATGGGAATCACACATTGCTAATTAATTAAAAACTTCATTTAAACAAATATAAGCAAATTACAAATCACTAATGCAATGGCCTGAATAATTTTATACCAATTTCTCTATATTAACAGTAACTTTAAACGTTTAAACTAGCACCTTAAAAATTCACTCAAGAACTCTACTATCGTCCTCACACAACCCGATAAGATAATTAGTATTTACATATTCGCACAAAAGACTATTTTTGCACAGTAGTAATCAAATTTTCATTTTCTCTGAAATACGCAATTTTGCAATATTTGCAACAATAACTAACCAAACTAATGGAAAATCATTCAGTACTAAATACTACAGCAGTTTAGCATAGTATAAAAAAGAGAAATGAAGTATTACTAATTAATATCTTAAACAAATATATACAAATTGCAAATCACGAATGAAATAGGTTCAATAATTAACACACCAATTTCTCTAAATTAACAGCAACTTTAACCTGATACTTTAAAATTTCATTTCACTGTAACGCCTTTATGTAGGCTACTCAAAAACTCAACTATCGTTCCACACATCCCGATAACGTAATAAATACTTATATATTCACACAAAAGGCTATTTTTGCACTATACTAATCAGTTTTACATGTTCTCTGAAATATGCAGTTAAAACAATAACTATTTGCAATAATAAGTAACCATACTAATGGAAAATAATTCAGTGCTACATACTAAAGCAGTTCAGGATAGTACGCAAAATAGAAAGGACACATTGCTAATAATAGCTTAATAAAACTAATATATACAAGTTATAAATCACTAACGCAATGAATAATTAAATTCCTTTTCTTCAATGACATATTTGAATAAGTAAATCCTAAAGTTCAATCAAATACGCACTCGTAATAAAAATAATTTTTAGTTACAAACAGTAGATTACATAAGTTAGAACAATAGATGTGGTGATTTATTACGTAACTCACTATCATTAGAGTAACATTTTATTAGCTTGTAGGGTTCCTACATCTTATCTAACAGCTAAATGTGAGGAACCTGCGAACAGATAAGCAAATAATTGCTTGAGTTCGGGAACAGAGACGCAAGACTCAAGAAGGGTTAATTTCCCTTTATTATTCATATTATTAAGACTATACAGTCGGCTCCTTTCTCAGAGCGTACAGCAATGTTTGCACTTGAGCTTAAACTCAAAGTAATAAGAACTAAATTAATGCTTAACTAAAAAGATATATCCTAAGCCATGAAGATTCTAAGTAGTTGGCCCCTAAATATCAAATAAGCTGGCGAAGCTATCAAGGGCCTGAAATACGGCCGAACGTAGTTATATCTTAGAGAGACGTAGTCGAAAGGCTAACATGCGCTAGTCAGAATCTCTGGCTTTCAAACGAAGTCAGTGAAACTTCGACTTAAATACTATTCATTTGCATTAAACGCTATTCTGAAAACACTTTCTAGTAGGAAACTGTAAGCTGAAATTAAGAAAGACAGGAAAGTAGCTTTAACTAAAAATTAACTGTTAGAAACTTAGGATAAACCTTACAAGCATTACATAACAACAATACGGACTACTGCTGAAAGGAAAAGGATAGTATTCGTACTTCTTTTCATAATTCTTATTTCATTAATAATTTTAAGTTTTTATATAACACTCTTGAAATATATTAAATTTTTACTCTGCGAGCCTTTTGTACTGCAAATAAGTCTATGGCATTCTCATAATTAATTTGATGCGCTGTTTGATTTTCGATTGCCAGAATTGCGAGACTTGATAACCTCTCTTGGCTTAGCAATGATGATAGATAGTTTTTAATGAGTCCTAACTTGCTAACACTTCGCTCACAGCTTGCGGATGTACTAGTTGGAAGCGTATAGTAAATCCGCAGCGAAATGCAAATATTGTAAAAAGGCTGCAAATCACAGGTGTAGATCTGTTGCAAGAGATAGAAAGCGAAAGCCTTTTATATATATCCCCGAATAACATTGGGGTTTGTTTTTGAAAATTGGCAAGTTCCTGGCAGAACGCAAATGCGTTTAGGTCTCGCTCATATTTTTGTGCAAAATCTGCTCCATTCTTTTTCAGTTCTTCAACTGACATTCAATATTTCACGACCACCGACAAGAGAGAAATTTGAATTTAGTGTAGTGACGCTGTTTACCCTCGTTTTATTTTCTGATAGATCAAATATTATTTTTATTGTATTAGAAAATAGCCGAATAGGATGAAGTGTTCGTGATTCTTCCTCGCACAATTCATCAAATTGCTTTTTGTGCTTTAGAATTCGTTTATTTGTCAGAATAGGTTCAACTTCAGTTTTTCGGCTATTCTTTTAAACTCATTTACGCAATATTCCATAGGAATTTCTCTCATGTTTTGCAAAGTTTTGGTCAGATCTTCCATTAATGCAACGGAACGCTCAAGAGTGATACCTTTCTTTTGAATTTCAATATTTATTTGATTGATTTCTCGAAGAATATTGACTCAAATTGTCAGGTTAATAATAAATTCAAAAATTTTTACAACGTGTAGCAGATGTCCTGCTTCGTACTTTGATTCCGTAGTAAGAATCTTTAATTTGTTTCAAGGATTTTGCTACTTCTGGTAAATTCGTTAAAAGTGCTTTCACAGACACGTATTTTGCCGACCATCTCGTCTGGGTGCTTCTTTTTAAGTTGGTTTTTGTACATTTTTTCATAATATCCCATCGAATAGTGGATCCGTCAAAAAAGCTAAATATCTTCTAGATTATTCTAAATAGGTTAACTGCTTCGTGGCAGGATGAGGCACAATGCACAACGACAGGATTCAAAGAGTGAATCAAACATGTCACAAATTCGGTCAGCTTCATCATTTCTGTAATCATGGCTTATACTCATTTACCGGCCATATTAGATCCGTTATTATAAGAATGACCACCAAATTGTCTAATATCCAAACTACCAAGTATCAGTTTTTCCACAATCCGTTGAGAAATACATTCTCCTGTGTCTTTCCACCATTTTCTATGAAATCAATAAATCTTTCCTATATTTCACACACGTCACCACATATTTTTACGTATCGAATCACCTGGCTCATTTGTTCTGTATGCGACACATCTGGAGTGCAATCGAGCATTATTGTATAATAATTGGCTTTTTTGATGTCGTTTAAAATGCTATTGCGAACTGTTTTCGCCATTATGTCAGTAATTTCCCTTTGAATTGTCTTTGATAAATATGATACTTGCCCCTTTTTAGGTCTTCTAACTGGTACTTATTATGTTATGTTTGGCTGCAGAATCACTAAATTAAAAAAATTGCCTTGACTAGGCCGAGGATACATTGTGAACAGACTGCTAGGGGTTTCATCAGACCCACAAAAAGAAAGCCAGTTTGTTGAAAGATACAATACAGCATCCATAACTATGTGCATGATATATCTCCATTTTTCTTTCTCTGCGTGAATTGGACGCTAAATGTCATGATCGTTGCCTTGACACGATTTCTTTTGTCGTAATCGAATTGCCCACTTAATCATCCACTCGCTGTGGATTTCAGACGCTTCGTGCTCAGTTAAACTTTCCGAAGCTTTTTTGCAATTAACGAATATTGTAGTAAACAATGCTAATGCAGCGGCAGTGGCATGTTTCTGTTAAGCTTAGCAGGTTATGCAAAAAATTGCATTTTTAGAGTATAAACGCCAAAATCTTTTAATATTTTCATTATTTGCTAATGTTCTGTACTGGAATGATGTCAAATGTCTGCCATCATGTTCAGTGGATCTAAGGTCTACATTTCTGGATGCTTTTCAGCTAATAATACAGCTTGACTGCTTAAGAAAGACCGTTGCTGATCGGTCATTTTTTTGTGATTGGCTAACTACCTGGGTCCGACAGATCAAAAGGTTTTAAGTCTTCTTTATGCTGCCCACCGTCACCTAAATGAGAAGATTCTTTATATCTTAATTTCATGTTCTCTAGATGTTCGTTTGAGGTAGATGAAGAAGATAGTTCTCTCAGTTGCTGAAATGTAGTTTTTTGAGAACGATAGATGAAGATTCTTCATCTTGGTCGTGAAAATTGCAAGAAATATAAATATCCTTTAGAATCTCAGCATCATCGGAAGTTGCGGCAGGGTCTGACGTTTCGTCTTTTCCGGGAAGCCATTTTTTCCTTTTAGCTGCAATTTCTTTTCTGTGTTCGGCTCTATCTTTTGCTCTTTTTCTGTATTCTGCCATTGACAGTTTTTTCTAGAATTTCTCATGATTTTGTTTACCATAAATATAATAGAGTATAGATTGCCTTAATAAGAAAAACTAAAAATTGACGTAATTACACTCAACAGTCTTAGGAACCGCGTCGCGGACGCGCACGCTAACTAAATGTTTGCGTCTTGCTAAATATGATCAGAAATTCTAGAAGCAAGCATAAAAGAAAACAAGAAAACAAAATGCCCTCCAAACTAAAAACTAAAAAAACTTTAAAAAACTATAAAAATAATAAATCCATTTTTAAAACCTAAGTTGCCGACTGGCTGCAAAAAATCAAAATGCCTTATTTAATTTCTTAGAGACATAATCCACATTGACGGTCTGTCCAAGATGGTTCAAGGTTAATTTTTATTGGATATTAGAAAATAGTTACAATTTACAATGCTTCTCTATTTATTTCTCAAGAGGGGTAGTTATGAAACAAGGCGCCTCTGTGCTTTCGTTCTGTTTCTTATTTGAATAGCCCCGCCCAGAAAGGGGATAACAGAGGAACTCCAGGAGTCAATTACAGCGACCACAGACCAAGGCGTTTACGGAGTACCTTTGTAATAATATTATAATTACTTCCACGTCATCAAAATGAAAAATTCAAATAAATAATGGAAACAATGACTAAAGAGACTGAGAGGAAGACTGTTAAGTGCTTTACAAAGATAAGAAACTCCCTGGGGATAATGGCAAAAACCAGCTGTGCGAATTAAACCATTAGCTTAAGGACCTAATGACCTCATAGAGCAAAAGTTTTCTTCTTCCCTTAGACACTCCAGGAGGTTTTCACACTCTCTTTCACAAAACCCCCTTTAAAAAAATTAAGGGTTACATTTAGTATTACTTTTCGAAGCCAACAGCAACCAACAAGAAAAGAAACATAGAAGAATATAACTGCAAACCACGAGAACAAGTAAAAAAGATCTAAAAAGCAGGCTATTTTTTGGAATAACAGTAATAAATACGAGAGATAAATGCAAGAAATTTTTCCCCAATACTTTCAGCTTGCGCTGATATTTCATAGAAAAAGAACAAATGTATGTGAAGCATTTCATTCATAATTCAGAGGGAATTTTTACCATCCTAAATAACCTAAAAAAGGTAATTAACGATGCGGATAGTATCATAAACAAATTCTAATATATAGAAAAACAGAAATATGTGATGTAAGTTAAAAAGAAACGGATGGCCATGAAATAAAAAATTCTAAAAGATGACTATAAGGAAGTTAGAAACTTTTTGTTTAATTATGAAAATGTTTCATATGCTTATAATTATTAATTTAACTTGTATTATAAATTAAATGTGTTTCATAGTCTATCGGTGACAGAAGTAATTGGGATACAAAATAAATATTTAAACATTTCTTATAGTTCTTAAAATATGGAATCGATTGGAAAGTTAAGTAACTTCAATTTCAGTGATTAAAAATTAGAAAAGTAAATAATAGCTTAATATGACATAGATTATAATAATATCTGCGTGAATTTAAAACCGTTTAACAAGCCGAATTTTTGGATTTAGTGAAGAGAAAATTAGAAATGAATAAATGATTAAGATTATTAATGAAAAGAAAATTAGAAAATTTTTTAAAATTATGTTACAACTATTTACCTAAAATGGTGAATTTGAAAGTTAAAACTGTTCTATTATCTAAGGAGATTCATTAATAGTTATCTAGGGGGAAAGAAAAGCTAATTTAAACTGCGCTACAAATTAATATTAGTATCTTAGTATCTTCTCTTAAATCCGCTGTTTGATAGGTTGATTTTATATACATAGTGTTACGGATTTCGTATTTATTTACAATTGTAATTAAAACTGTTTTATTTTCCCCGTGCAACGCAGACGATTTTTGAAGAGATAGCTACGTTGGAAAAGGAATAATAAAAGAGCTTGTGCATATAATATTTAAAATAAATAAAAATATCTGAAAGGTTTCAGATTTTAATTACGTCCAAAGGGGCGTTTATTTAACATTTTGTGTGTTACCTTTGTTTATTAAATACTGTTGCGTTTTACGGGTTCGTGGATTTGAGAGTATCCGATGAAAACACGATGCAGAACAATAAAAAGCACAATTTATTTACAAAAATCACTATTTACAGCACAGTTCCAGAATTACCATTAAAAGCGTCGAAAATCTACAATAAATACGCTGAAAAAATCAGCCAAACAGCTTCAGGCTGTAACTGTAAAAGTAGCTTCACGGCAACACTAAACTTATAGTAAACACCGTGGAACAATCACCAATACACTGTCATGCTATACTGTAAAGGTAGCTTCACGGCAAAGCACTATCTCGATCGCTTTCCGTTCACAAAACTCTCGCGTGGCTTAGCACTCACAGTAAGCAGCTACTCTCACAATGCTCACAATTCTCACACTCTTAATCACACTACTCGCAACTTCACAATACTTCACAATCTGCCTGCTCTCAGAAACGGAAGGGTTTATATAGCTTTTCTTTAAGTTCGACACGTTTCGAGAAATATCTCGACAGGAAGTTATTCTAGAAGCTTCCCGATTGGACCATGGGATATTGCCAATTTGGCCGCCAAATGGGCGATAAAGTCGCCAATCTGGCAACCCTACCATACACTATTTTATGGCAACCCTAGTGCTATGCCGGAAAGCTTACATACAGGCGCAATCGCCGAATTTTTCGCAACAATGCCATGTTCTTCGCACTTAAACCATAAAATTCAGTTCAACAGCAATATCGCAAAAAAAAAATCTGAAATGTTTCAGATTTTAAATTACGTCCAAAGGGACGTTTATTTAACATTTTGTGTGTTACCTTTATTTGTTAAATACCATGTCCTTCGCACTTAAACCATAAAATTCAGTTCAACAGCAATATCGCAAAATAATTTTAAATTGAGCATATCTTTAGAAATTTCGGTACACGCTCTCACGCGCTGGAGATAAAAATGTTTTTCTGTACAACGTTGGTATTGCCAGCTTTGAAATCTTTGAGTTTGTTAATGAAAAATTCGTTAAAGTTTTAGAGAATATTGTAACGAATTTCACATTTATTTGGCTATTTATTTAGAACTGTAATTAAAATTCCTTTTTATTTTCCCGTGCAACGCACGCAGACGATTTTTGAAGAGAAAGCTACGTAAAAAAAAAAAGTGCATACATTTATGCAGATTTTTCCTTTTTTAAAATTTAATGCAGAGCGATAACATTTAGTGGCAACAACTTGAAAAGTGATACGCCGTGTTTGTGTTTCCGACGCAAAATCGCAAAACGAAAGTAATAGTCCTTCGGGACTAAATACCTTTGGACTAAAAAAAATCTGAAAGGTTTCAGATTTTAAATTACGTCCAAAGAGGAGTTTTTTAAACATTTTGTATGTTACTTTTATTTATTGAATATCATGTTCTTCGCATTTAAACCATAAAATTCAGTTAAAGAACAATATCGCAAAATAATTTTAAACTGAGCATATCTTTAGAATTTCCTATACACAGTCTCATGCGCTGCAGATAAAAATGTTTTTTTCTGTACAACGTTGCCATTGCTCGCTTTGAAATCCTTGAGTTTGTTAATCAAAAATTCGTTAAAGTTTTACAAAATATGAAATCGTTAATAAAACAAATTCCAAATATCAAATTTGGGCTTCCAGATGCCTATATTCGCAGCAGGATTACGGCATTCACAATTCAATGGCTTTGGGTAGCATCGTTTTATCACAATGCGAGAAACATACATACATTTATGTACATTCTTCATTATTTAATTTCTTTAAATATAATACAGGGCTGTAATATTTTGTGGCAACAGTTTGAAAAGTGATATAGACTTTTAATGTTTCCGACGCAAAATCGCAAAACGAAAACAATAGTCCTTCTGTCAATCAGAAGGTTTTATTGAAAACCCAGTTTGTGCAAATTGCCACAAAAATCATCCTGCTTCGTACCGTGGGTGCGAAAAATTTCCAAAAAATAAACCTAAATCTGGCCAAAGCAAGATATCAGCAACTGCTGTTCATCAACCCACAGTAGTATAAAAATGGGGATTCACCGACACGGGGCGCGGGGTGCCGGCGGGCGAGAAGTGCAGGTGCACCGTGCAGCGTCACCAATGACGTCACACAGAGGGCGGTGTCACGAGTAGAGTTGAGTTGTTGGTAGACTGCTGATTGAGTTGTAGACTTCCTGCTGCTAAA
>KK121262.1:442134-454740 GCA_000611955.2 Stegodyphus mimosarum | reverse complement strand
ATTACAATTCTAAATAAATAGCCAAATAAATGTGAAATTCGTAACAATATATATATATATATAGAAGTGTAGCTATAAACGTTAACCGACCCAAACAGGATCACTCGAATTACCACTTGGGAGAGTTAGCCTTCTTACGAATGTGAAGTTCGTATAAACTTGATTTCTTACCGTGCGATCATGCACTTAAACTGATACAAAATGTTTACTCTGTATTTTTAATATTTTATGAAAGATCCTAGGGCATCATTTAAAATAACTAGAGAAAACATTTTATTGTTAAATGCCTGTTAGCAGGTTCAATTTCTAAGTTCTAAGAAGGATGTGCTAGGCAAAAATGATCAAGAATATTGCGCAATTAGAACAGCTACCTTGCATCGGTAAATTACGTCATCTCTTCGAAGGCATTTGAATCCTTTCATCTCCACTTGGTCCACTGATACTTAAGCAGCAAATAAGCTTTCAGATGTCTCTAAAAGTGCTATGCCTAAAATTTCAGACTGTCTTAATGGCGTCCTGTTTATATGTTATAAACGTTTATAATATAAAAGCAAAGTTTTATAAATTAAAACAAAAAGTACAGTTTTTATTCTTCGGATTTCAGTTTAATACTTACAACAATCGTACATAATTTCATCTGGGTTGTAATACATTCATTCGCCTTATTTAAAAACTATGCATAACTTTCTTGAACTACATTAAACAAATATATATATGTCATAATTTCGAAGCACAGTCGCGATGGCTGAGTGGTACGGAAAGCGTTGATACCAAACTAAATTCAGCTAATTAATTTTATTTGCAGATACACTAGAATAATTCCTTGCTAATTATCTTTATTTGCAGATACACTAGGCAATATACTCTTTAATTATAACAATTACGATAATTTCTCATGAGAGATGCGACGTCATTTCAGGCAGGGAAGCATAAGCGGCGCAGATATGTTTGCATGGTAGAAGTCAGGAAAAAAGGAACGTAGTTCCTCGCGAAGCAGAATTTATACTGCATAGTGCAAATGTGTATCAAAAGCCTTTACTTTTACTTACCTTTTTTCAAGCAGCATTACGTAATTTGGAATGATGTCGAATTTGGTAGAAAGGATTAATTTAGGGGCGGAGCACTAAATCTAAAATGTTAATTTTGAGATCACCAATTATTTTTTAAAGTAGCTGTCGTATTTTGTTATATCTTACACACACAGATAAAGAAAGGTTTTTTTTTTTTTTATATCTTACACACACAGATATATATATATATATATATATATATATATATATAATTACAAAAGTAGAAGAGAGATTTCAATTGATTTCAATGTTCCTCCCCCCCGTGAAGAAGTGAAATTGAAGTTGATTGAATTCCTCTTCTGTTTTGTTCGTTTTCCTTTAAATTTCATTAATTTTTTAAATTGGGGTATTGCTTATTTGAAAACTTTTGTTTTTAACAGTTTTTAAATACTTTTTAACATTTAATGGATTATTTGAAATTTATTAATTATGAATTTCAATTTTCGTCTTTGATATATATAGATAGATAGATAGATAGATTCTAGTCTCTACTTTACACAAACTCTTTTAAATTATTATTCTGCAAAACGGCTTTTCTAAACGAAATGAAGTACCAGACGTAAGTATTCCGAACTTAAAGCACTTCCATTATTTCAGACATGCAAAAACTATTTTTGGTAACTATTTAAGGAAAAAAGACCAAGTTAAAGAAGTATTTGCTTTGAAGTCATAAAAACTAGAATGTAAAACCTTAAATGTAGTTTGAAAAGAATTTATTGAGAACTTTAGGATACTGTTTTGACCTAATAACAAAAATTCTAATTTAAATTTTTCTTTTAGGGTAATTGCGAAATCCACCTGGTGAAGCTCTCAAAGAGGGCAAAAAACGAAACGTGAGAACAAATAAAAGATACAAGATATAAATGTAAAAAATATTGAGAAAAAGTGATATCAAATAAAAGATTAAGACAGTGATCTGAAACCCCGAACAGAGAAAAAAGTTACTAAGTAGAGGTAAAAAATGTTTTATTCGGAAGTAATAAAACAGGGCAACTTGCAGTTTCTTTAACAGCTAAGAAAGAAAGACGAGTGCATAAAGAATAAGGGGGGAAATTAATTTCTCATTGAGATAGCTGATAAAAGAATTTCAAATTCTAATAAAAGTCGCTTCAGTATTATCTAACTTAATATTACAAATTAAATTTTTTTCTTAAACAGTGACGGAAAATCCAATACGTGTAAAAAAACTACAGCCATCTTGAATGAAAGTGAAGTTGCATTATCAAATGGAAATGAATTATTAAGACTTAATCATAACTGGTAAATCTTACAGTTATTTTAATTTTTTAACATGTGTGAGTTTCATCATATTCATGCTGATTAAAGAGAAATAAAAAAATCATACTGCAGTTATCAACAGAGTATATTTTATTTTGCACCACTGTAAGGTTATACTAACTAGGCTAAATTTTTCCAAAACTTTTAACTTAAATTACAAGTAGTTATTTCCCTAGCTATATTCTTCCGAAAACTACTTCACAAGGGTGCAGCACATGTATGCAAGTCAGCCGCTGTTCGAAAATGCAAACCTTCATAAGGGAGAGCATACAAAAAAGATCAATTTCTAGATTGAAAATGATCATCGGCACCTGTTTGCCAATCAGGCGTTTTTCATAAAAATGCCGGCAAATCCGATTTTCGTTTAAATTAATGATTGAATTAATTAATAATTACTATAAATTGGATAAGTGTATTTTTTAATGCGATAAACGTTATTTAAGTTTTAGAATTTTTAGTACCCATTATCTCGATACCAAGAAAATTTTCCTATCTAGATGCCGGACAGTAAATTAGACGTAAACAAGCGATATAAAAAAAATAAACAAATAAAAATAAAGTCTATCCCTAATTAGGTAAACAAAGAAAAATTTTAAAAATACAAAAAAAATTAAATTAACAATTAAAAAATTTTAATATGTGAAAAACTGTATTAACAATAAGTATCATCTACTACAAGTCTAAAAAAATCTGATGTCTACACCACACGACTTCCTCGTACGGAATATTAAATTATACGCATTTTGCATTTCATTTAAACTTATCGGATTAAATTAAATTTACTTGTTCGATAGCGCATAAGCCACAATAGAATAAATGCACTCTTTAAAATTTACTATATTTGTTTACCATATCGACACTCTGGCGCTAGGTTCACTTAGCAGCGTTACATCTCGTTCATTTTATAGCTCAGAATGCATAAAAGTTATGTCTATTAAAATAATGTAATCTAATCTTCAGGATACTGATCAAGAACACACACAATCTTAACATCACAAAGGCAAAAGAACACTATGTTTCAGGTTTCTACTTTCAAGTTTATTCAAGACAAAAACTAATTCAACTGGCGCTGCCAGATCCAAAGACAAGAAGTTATATCACCAGAAATATTTACGCCCACTTTGGCGATTAAAATAAATTTCAACATAAAAATTTCTTACACACTGGGCCCGGCTGAACAGTAGTTCAGAACAATCAAGATTATCATTAATACATGAACATTTTCAAGAATTATTTTCAAGAATCATTATGCATTTCAATACAAATTCAAGTTTTTGTAATAAAGAAAATATCAACTAAAGATCAAGAACATGTAAAACTTACCATATGTTTAAAGAATATCAGGCAAACTTTCATTCATTAAGAATTACTCTCATAACATTCCTGTTCAAGCATCAGGAATTTAAATCAAGAATTTATATAACTCAAGATAATATTAAACAAATAACATTTCAATAATCCAACTAAAATACTAGAAATATTACAAGAAACCTGGTCTTTTTTTTTCAGGATTAAAATAAAAATAAAATTTTAAATACACTTATACATTTCTATAACCTTAAAATTTTCTGATATATACATTACTTTAAATACCATTATATTACTTTTCAGTAATTATAGCATTAAGATTACTTTTCAGTAAAAAATATACAGTCACACAATATAAATACTCTTAGCATTCTAACTTAACTAATAATTGTATAGGTCTTTTTATAATGCCTTTTTCAGTCTTTATTTCGCAACTGCGAATTAGTCCATCTCTACCAGTAAAAGTTTTGAGAACTTTTCCTAATCTCCACATGTTACGTGGTAAATGTTCATCATGTATTATCACGATATCATTCACACTCAAGTCGTGTTTTGCACGGTGATTTTTCACACAATTTGCAGATTTCAAATTCAACAAATAATCTTTATAAAAATTTTTCCAAAAGTTATTTAGTAGTTTTTCACGATATAGATACGCTTTTAAAAGAATTTCTTTAGTACTGCACACTTCATGAGTGTATTTGACAGGAGGCAAATTAGCAAGTTTCTGCCCTAGCAAAAAATGAGCAGGTGACAGAACTTGGGGTTCATTATCTTGGATGTAAGTCAAGGGTCGACGATTTATCACCGCCTCAATTTCAGTCAGTACAGTTTCCAATTCTTCGGGAAGAAGTGATGTTCTACCAAGAATTTTTCTTAATATTGTTTTGACGGTTCTCACAAGTCTCTCGTAAAATCCGCCCCACCAGGCTCCTCTTTCAATGATATACTTCCACTGAATGCCCTTTGCGGCATAATAATTCTTTACATCGGGATGGCTTAATACCTGCCACATCTTTCTGAGCTCCGCGTCAGCTGCCTTGAATGTACGCGCGTTATCTGAGTATATTAAAGAGCACAACCCTCTTCTTGCTATAAATCGACGAAAAGCAAGTAGGAAAGATTTAGTTGTGAGGTCTTTTGTTAGTTCAAGATGAATACCTCTAGTTACTGCGCAGGTAAATAATAGGATATAATACTTTGTATTTTCATTTTTAACGAAAAGTGGACCTGCATAATCCAGTCCTATAACATCAAAAGGATTTGTTTTTTCAATTCTAGATGGAGGTAATGGTGCTATGACTTGTCGCATCGGTCGTGAGTTATAACGCTGACACAGTACACAGTTTCTTATAACACGTTTCACATTTTGTCTGGATCTAATTATCCAGTATTTTTCACGGAGGAACATGAGAGTACTAGCTACACCTGTATGAAGCACTCGTTCATGTGCATCACGTACCAGAAGATCTGTAAAATGAGTTTTTGAAGGAATTATTATTGGGTGCTGTTCATGGAAACTTAAAGTAGATTTTTGAAGTCTTCCCCCTACTAATAAAACTCCTTCCTCATTTAGAAAAGGATTCAGTTCATAAATTTTTGAGTTTTTTGAAATCAATTGTCCAGACTTTAAACTATTAATTTCCACAGAAAAATGTTCATATTGAACTTCTTTTATCAAATATAGTTCTGCATTAAAGAGTTCTTTAGCAATCAAGGGTCCTATTTTCTTGTCAGTTTTATTTTTCAAATTGTGAATAAATCTAAATATCCATGCAGTCACTCTAATAGCTTTAATTAATTTACTATATTTTTCAAGATTCAACAGAGAATTAGATTTTTCTGCAGTAGACGATAGTATTGTGGTATCATTTATACACTTTTTCCTCTCTAAATCAGTATCAGAAAACTCCGTTGTCGCAATAAATTTACTAGGCCAAGCACTTACTGATTCAACTAACCAGTCTGGTCCAGATTTCCATAATCTTGAAGACAACAAATATTCGGCTGAACATCCTCGAGATAAAATGTCCGCTGGATTGGACTTCCCATTACAATGTCTCCAGTTATTTGGGCAAGTTAATGATTGTATTTCAGATACGCGATTCTTTACAAACATTTTCCATCTTTCAGGAGCACTATGAATCCAGTGAACCACTATCATACTGTCAGTCCACAGGTAGATATTTTCTTCATGAATTGAAAACAGCTCTTTTAAATATTTAGCAAGTCTTGCCGATGTTAATGCTCCTAACAATTCTAGTCTTGGAAGTGTGAGTTTTTGTTTTATTGGTGCAATTCTAGATTTTGCCATGATGAATGCTACCTGACCTTCTTCAACCGATCTAAAATATGCAACTGCACCGTACGCTTTAATAGATGCATCACAAAATAAATGCAGTTCGAAATCTTTATTTTGATTCAATTTGCCGGGGAAATATTCTCGAGAAATTTTAAATTTCTTTAATTTTTCAATTTCACTGCTCCACTCGGCCCACAACTCCTTACAATTAGTTGGAACTTCGTCGTCAAATTCTAAACCCAATTGCCAAAGGTTTTGCATTATTATTTTTGCACGTAATACAAATGGCGCCAAGAAACCTACTGGATCGAAAATAGTAGCAGTCACCTTTAATATGTTTCTTTTTGTAGTGTTTCTGCAACTATTTAATGTTTCGCACAATTTGTCTATGTTCAAGGAAATTACATCTTTACTCGTACACCAGTTAAGGCCTAATACTTTTAAGCAACTATTTAGTTCATTTTCTGACTTAATTATTCCACAATCATCCCAAAGTTTTTTGAGTTCCTCTGAATTTGTACTAAACTGACGCAAATTCATTCCGGCATCTTTAAGTACGCAACATGCTCCAGTACTTAACTTAAAAGCCTGTTCCACGGAATCTGCTCCATAAAACACATCATCTACGTAGATAGAACAGTTCAACATCTCAAAAATACCTGGACTTTCTGACTCTATTTTCTTTATATGCTTTTTTATGGTGCACGCCAGAATAAACGGGCTACATGACACTCCGAAAGGAACGCGTGTCATTCTATAATGTTTCAAATTGTAATTATTATCAAAGTATAAAAACCGTAATACATCTCTGTCAATTTTAGAAATTCCAATTTGGAGGAAAGCCTTTTCAATATCTGCTGAGAACGCATATTTGTATTGCCTGAACCGCAATATCAAGTCCAAAACAGAAGGATTCAAATTTGGGCCAGGCATCAAACAATTGTTCAGAGATACCCCATTATTACATTTCGAAGATGCGTCAAACACGATACGGACTTTAGTTTTTGATACATTTTTTCTTACCACTGGAGAATGTGGCATGTAATACATTTTACTATTGTCACAACTTTCAATATTGCATTCTTCAATTATTTCATTTTTCAACTGTTCGTTTATTATACTATCATAATTTTCCCTAAGCCATTCATCATTTTTTAGTTTATTAACCAAAGATACTAGACGTCGCTTGGCATTTTCTAAATTATTACCCAAGTTTTCATGATGTGATTTCCATAATAAACGAGCTACATATCTACCATTAGTAAAATGCAATTCTTTTTCAAACTTCTCAATAACTAATTTGTCATCAGGATTCTCCTTCTCCTCTAAACCCAAGTGGTCCAAAGTCCAAAATCTTCGCAAACAGTCATTAATTAAATTATTATCTTCTATCAAGCAATGAGAAACACCAGTTGTAAAAATACAGGCGCTGGACTGATCACCTTCCAAAGATCCAACCAAGGACCAACCAAATATAGAAGATACTGCAAATAATTTATTACTTATTCTTTTCTTTTCTCCTGTTTGTACTTCCCAACATGAATCAGATCCTAACAATATTTTTACCTCAGCTGCTTCACCATTATCGGCTAATTTTAAATTTTCCGATTTTAATATTTCTAAAATGTTTTTCGAGGGAATTCTTATGATCGCTCCAGAAATAGTGTCTGTAACAAGAGCTTCCACAGTGATTGAGTCATTAGGGTAGTGTATACTTTTTAGTGTGATTTGAACAACATCATATTCCGTTAGTCTACCCTGGATATACCCAAAAGAATAAACATGTAACCTTTCTTTTCTTAAAGTCCTTAACTTTAGTTCTTTAGCCAAATCAGATCTAATAAATGACCTCTGTGATCCCCCGTCAATTAAGATTTTTACTATTTGACTTCTAGTATTATCTGTATCTGAAGCGTAAACCGAGCAAGTTTGTAAATATACACCTTTATCAGCAGTTTCAGAAACAGACTTAGAGTTAAACGACAGGGATGCAACTACATTCTGCTTAGAATCTGATACTGTAACTACTTTCTGTTTAATATCTGAACTGGCTTCAGGAACAATATTTTTACAAAATAACTTATTGTGATTTAAACCATTACACAACTCACAAGGCATAAGTTTCACTCTACATCTGGCCGATACATGACCTTTTTTAAGACATCTGTAACAACGACCATGGTTTCTTAATATAGCTCTTTTTTGCTCATTTGTTTTCTCACAACTTCCTACATCATGTGTATTTTGATTACAATAGAAACAATACTGCTTAGTCACTGTAGCTAACGCCGAAGCAGTAGGAATGCTTGCCCCTTTTAAGTAATTACTTTTATTCTGCTTAACACCGTAATTTGTGTCCCTTTTCTTTGAGCTTATTATTAAATTAGAAGCTTCTCGACTTTCCACTTCGAGTCTAATGAATTCGAGAAGTTCTGTTAGGCTATAGTGTTGTTTAGAATGTCTTTTTCTATTAAACTCCAGATTCATATCGTCTGGTAAAAGCTTTAAAATAACAGGTCCTAAAAGGGTTCCATAAGCATCCGACACAATACCCAATGAGTTTAAACTTCTTATATTAATTTCGCAGGAATCGTAAAGTGTTCTTAGTGCTTTTACATTAGACGAAGTTCTAACCGGTTCAAGATTCAAGAGTTTGTTCATATGCGAAGATACAACCAAATCTGTTCGTCCAAATCTTTCTTTAATTAAACTTATACAGGCATCATAATTTTCGTTGGATAATGCAAACCCAGATACTGCATTTAAAGCAGGTCCTGCGAGTAAGGATTTAAGATAAGTAAACTTCTCGACCTTTGTTAACTCATTATTATTACCAATAGCATTTTCAAAAGAATTATAAAATTCCAAAAATAAACTAGGATCACCATAATATTTAGGAATTGAAATTTTAGGTAACCGAATGTTAGTTTTATTTTCAATCTTTACCGCAGCAGTAAGGTTACCAGACGATTCATTTTCAATGTTCACTATCTGAGAATTTGAGTTAAGTTTCTTTTTAGCCCTAAAAATACATAAACTAATTTTTTCATCATATTCTAACACAGTATTACATTCTGTTTCAATATCGGACTCGTCCCCTTTAAAACAGTCTAGTATTTTTCCATTAATTTCTTTTAACTCAGATTGTTTAGACGTTAATAAAAATAATTTTTCTTCTATCATATTCTTATCATAAATGTCATTTTTAATTTCAGATTCTAAAACATTTACTATTTTAGAAATAGCCTGTCTCAAAGTTTTTCTAGCAGCTTTCAATTTAACAAAATTGTCTGCCATGATAACAACAAAAATAATTTGATTCTCTTACCTGTTGCAGGCTTCAATAATTTTTAATCCTAATTGCTAAACTCACTTTTCAAGTAAGAACCATTCACCAAAACATTTATCTTCCCGCGTTCCGTGCAAACGAATATTTTCTTCGATAACACCACACTCTGCTTCTTAAATAAAAAAACTGTTCGAGCGCAACAGTTGGGAGCCAAAAAATATAAAATAATGTAATCTAATCTTCAGGATACTGATCAAGAACACACACAATCTTAACATCACAAAGGCAAAAGAACACTATGTTTCAGGTTTCTACTTTCAAGTTTATTCAAGACAAAAACTAATTCAACTGGCGCTGCCAGATCCAAAGACAAGAAGTTACATCACCAGAAAGATTTACGCCCACTTTGGCGATTAAAATAAATTTCAACATAAAAATTTCTTACATCTATCATTTCAAGAATTATCTAATCGTTGCCATGTGTCCTTTTCAAATACTATGATAAATCTAAAACGATGTACAAAAGAAATTAAACAAAATAAAACAAAAAGGAAAAAAAAGAAAGAAAGAAAGAATAAATAAAGAAAGAAACAGTTTTTCACAGACCATTCAGTATTTCGCATTCAATCAATTCAGTTCTCACTTCGCGACAAGACAAAAATACATCGAAACTCAAAATATCTATATTAAAAATTAAAGAAATCAAAGCAAATTTTCATAAGGGATATTATATAATTATACACTTATTATAGCACACACTTATTTCCTCGAATAAATTCCAGAACGTATTTAGCATGATTTAATTCGCAAAAATAAAAGAAGGCGTTATCTTTATTGTTGCGAAGCTTAGTTTCTTTAGATTGCAACAAATCCACTATTCTCCTGAGTTTCAAATGTAAAGAAATATGGCTGATATTTTAAACAAAAATTAGGCTTAGCCGCACTTAAACAACTTTTAAATTGTTGATAATTGTACAATTATCGCATGCAAGCTAACTAAGGCATAAAAACCTTAACCGGAAGATGCGAACAACATAATTCAATCATTTTTAAGGCAAGAAAAAGCACACTTTACAAACCTATAAGAATAAAGAAACTGAGCTCCCTGAGCCGAGTAACAGAGTGGATATATATATATATATATATAAATATATATATTTATATACTTTTGGTGCCGCCGATTGCAACGTAAATAGGAGGTCACATCTACATGTTATAGCAGTCCTATATACAAAATTTCAACGTTCTGAGGCTACTCGTTTTTCGAGTTATCCGAGATACATACATACATACGTACCTACGCACAGATGTTACAAAAAAAATCTCTTCAGAATTCATTTTAAATCAGTTTTACAATTTTTTCGGGGAGGGGGTGAAAGAGTCCTTTATTTGGTCCTTACGTACAGATGTCACGCAAAAACATCGTTAAATTACATTCGATAGTGGTAAAAATGGATATTTTCGTTGAAGTATGATAGCCGAAACTTTTTGCGATTACAATACTTCCTTTTCACTTCGTACAAGGAAGTAAAAATGTAGTTGAACTTGAGTGGATGAATAAAAAGTATTTTATTAACGTTTGAAAGCTAATTAATGAATAATTAATTAAATAAAAAATTTTAAAGTCAATTCCTGCTTAGGAAAAGACAACAAACAAAAAAATTTAAAATACAAAAATAAATAAATAAATAAAAAATTTTAACATTAGGTGTCATCCACTACGAGTTTAAATAAATGTATCTGAAGTCGAGTGGATGAATAAAAAGTATTTTATTTACGACTGAAAATTTTAACAAGATACAGGGAGAGTGTGAGCTAATAACAGGAATTTAAAAAATTAGCAAAAATTCAGATTGTATCCAGAATTATTTTCATGTTTCAAGAATGTTTCTAATAATAACAACACTAGTTCCGAAACTGAGTTTCTGATAATTAAATTAGAAAACCGGCTTAAGAAAATATGCAGAAAATCAAAATCTATAATCAGAATGCGAAAGATGTGAAAATGAATACAGAATTGTCCAAAGAAAGACGAAGAGCAGTGTAATCGGAATCGCAAATCACAGGTCGCGATGGTTAAAAATTTGGGAAACACTCGAAAAGCGAAAAAACAAAGTTTTTTTTTATACATGAAATTAACATGTATGTTGTAGACGAAAGAAAATCAGATACAGCATTTAAATTATTGAATGGCACTTTAAAAAAATCGAATATTTGATAGAATATTGAAAATTTGTTATAAGACCTTTTATCGGTTTATAATCTATATCCATTTCATACCCAAAAAAGAAAGATTGTGTTAAAAAAAAGCTGTATGTATTTTTTCCACCCTTAATGTCTGTACAGCAGTTTATCATTTCAAAGAAAGTAATGTTTAATTTATGGAAGTACCTGAGCCCTTCCAAGACGTACAATTAAAAAAAAATTGTTCTTAGTTGACGAAAACGTTGGCATCCTTACGCCAGTCCGGCGTTTTCAACTTGCGGACAGATTTTTTCATAAAGATGCGGACATTCTTAGACAAAGCTCCTGCTTTTCATGAAGGTGCCGAAGATTTATTTCGTCCCCTGCTTAATTAGTTATCAGTATTGAAACCAAAATAGGACTTGCATTAGGGTGCGCGTATTTTCATGCAAGTTCAAAGCGTCTCGTTATGATAGCGAGTCCTTATAAAGGTTTTTGTCTTTTCGAACAGCGGTCGATTTGAGTAAGGTCACAATACTCTTATGAAAGCGTCTCTCTTTCAGGCGTTAACAAGTTTTTCCTCACATAGTAATGTTTCATGAATTAGAGATACAGAGACAAGCATCAAAATACAAAATCAACCTAAAAATATTTTATTTTATTATTAATAATAATAATAAAAAAAAAATCTGAAATGTTTCAGATTTTAAATTACGTCCAAAGGGACGTTTATTTAACATTCTGTGTGTTACCTTTATTTGTTAAATACCATGTTCTTCGCACTTAAACCATAAAATTCAGTTCAACAGCAATATCGCAAAATAATTTTAAATTGAGCATATCTTTAGAAATTTCGGTACACGCTCTCACGCGCTGGAGATAAAAATGTTTTTCTGTACAACGTTGGTATTGCTGACTTTGAAATCTTTGAGTTTGTTAATGAAAAATTCGTTAAAATCAAAATCTATTATAAATAAATCTATAAAATCAAAATCTAGAATATTGTTACGAATTCCACATTTATTTGGCTATTTATTTAGAACTGTAATTAAAATTCCTTTTTATTTTCCCGTGCAACGCACGCCGACGATTTTTGAAGAGAAAGCTACGTCAAAAAAAAATAATAATAATAACATGCATACATTTATGCAGATTTTTCATTTTTTAAACTTTAA